>PVLD010001000.1:0-228994 GCA_004027595.1 Dinomys branickii | reverse complement strand
TAAAAAAAAAAAAAAAAAAAAAAAACATACCAGCAAAATGTTCTTACCTCTTATTTATTTGTACAATCAATGACAGATATGACTTTAATGTTATAGTGTTAACATTTAGTTAAATCAAAGACATTAAACTATAAGAAAGTAGTTATAGCTCAGAATAGGTGCAATCTGTTAGTAGATTAATCTTACAAAGTTTGGACTTCACACCAAAAATAATAAAAATTGATGTTCATGTTGGCATAAGTAATACCAACCTCTGTATTGAAGTAAAATAAAGACCTTCTATAATAGGATGCTGTGATCATTCTTAGAAATAATACCATGGGTTAAAACTGAGGCAGATTTTTTTATAAATTTTGAGATAAATATTTTAATATTAGATTCCATAAATTTAATTTTCTTAATGTTAAGAAAAACACAACAGTTAATTTAATGATGGAATAAAATTGGAAATGCAGGAGTACCAGTTGTTCATGGCCTTTCTCTTTTTCTAACTTCTGTGTCAAAGAAGAAAGTAAAGAAAGTTAAACCAAAATTCCAATCCAAATTTTTCAAGTCCATCAAAGCCCCTTTTTCAATAGGAGAAACTTTTAACCCCTTTTCACCTAAGTTTGACCACTGATTGAACAGTCTTTAAAATAGTGTGCAATGACTAGATATTATATAGGTATATTTATATGTAAATATGATCTAACATTTAATCTTACTAGAATATGCTTTATCGTTTGAGTTAATTTACTTTAAAACACCTTATTGATCATCACACTTATGGAGACATTTTACAAAATATGGATACTTAAGACTAAAACAGACAGTATTATTCTCGCAAGGAAGTTCACCATACAAGGAGATTATTGTTCCACTGTATCTCTGTGTAATACAATTTATGATACGGTGCCACTTGGTGCAAGAAGTTACTTTGAAACGCATGAGATTGCCGTTTAGATCCAAAGCGTCCCCGAAAGTCTCGTGCATTCAGAGGCAGAGTTTGCGTGAAACGAGGGGAGCAGGAGAGCGCTGACACAGTGGGTTCGTCTGTCAGGTTGCTGACGTTATGGACAGTGACGGAAACGCAGGGAGGAGGACATACTTAAAGGGAGCAAATCGCAGCGAGATGAACGTGACGATGTACCCAGCCTCTGGAGCCTTTCTTTCTGGCTTTCTCTCGCACTCTGCCTCCTGGCTGCCATAGGGTGTCCGGCTTTCCTCTGTCATGACGCGTTTGCCTTAGGGCCAGCTAAACTTTCTGCAAACTTGAGCGGAAATAAACCCCTCCTCAATTCAGGTTTGCATTTCAGGTATTTTGCTGCAGCAACAGAAAGTTGACTCATGCACATGGAGACAGGAAAGCGCCTAAGAGCACATAGCCCACAGTACTAACATTGCTTCTGATTTTTCTAGGAGGTAAAGAAATTGAGTTTTGATATACTTTATAAACATAGAGCAACATGAACTATTGATACATTTTATTCACACTTGAATTACTACATTTTCATGGAGAAATGTAAAGGGTAGAAACATGTAGATATGTAGTAATCCGTCTAAGCCTGTCTATTGATATTACTGTTTTTCTATCAATAATTATTTGAAATTAAAACTATCTTTTAGATATTAGAGAAATCAGATCATTTTAAGTTCCTGTTTGTTTTCCTCTTCAAAATTGAAACATTTTCTTACTGTTGGAAATGTATAACATTATAGAGTAGAAAGTAAATATCACATAATTATACCAACAATGAATACTCATAGTTAACATTTGATTGATAATCATTCCTCCTTGTTTTGTTTTTCTCTTCCTCTTTATCCTCTTATTTCATCTCTTCCTGCTTTGTCTTCTTATGTTAAATGACCACATAATATGTTTTATTTAGCAATACTGGAGTCTTTCTGAAAATTTGTTCTATGTCTTGAGTTTTGGACTTAATTCTCTTTTATTTTTTCCTATGTCATTATAAAGCACTTAGACATAATATAAAGTGAAAAATATTAATATGTATTAAAAGGTATCAGAAAGCACATATCAATATTGCATAGCTAGGTTAAAATAGTACCTAATGGATGGATAATGAGAAGTTTAGAAGGAACCATACTGGAGATGAGTCCTCGGAGGATCCTGAGGAATCCTACTTTTGTGTTCATGTGAAGAATTGGCTACTTTTGCATTTGAGTGAAGAAAATGGGGGCCTGAACCGAGTCAGTGAAGGTGAACGAGAGGGAGAGAGATTACAGAGGTTTTTATGCTTTCACATATATGTGCTCAGCTATGCAGGTGCTAGGAGGTCTCTGCAACCACCAGCAAGATGCAAAAGTTCTTGACTACTACTTAAGCTCTTGAGAGACCTTGGTGTTGTACACATGGTGCTGAATTTAGGTGCATACAGAGTGAAAGAGTAATGGCGGTCAGGAAGGCTTCTACCCAGATTGTATTGTATACTGTATACCATTGGATTTTTGTTTCTTGATCCATTTTTGCCAGTGTGTTTTTTGAATGGGGAATTGAGACCCTTCACAGTGAGAATTGTCACTGATGGGTAGTAACTTCTTCTTGTCTTTGCCTTGTTTTCCTCTTACTGATTTGTTACCTTTCCCTTCTACTAAACTGCCCATTCTCCCCGGTGTATTCATTCTATCAGACCTCTTTTCATTATGAGATTTATTGTGTCTTTGTAGAAAATTCTTCAGAATTTTTTCAGAGGGCTGGTTTGGTGACCATGAATTTTTTTTTTCTTGGTGCTATTTCATCATGAAAATATCTTACCCATTTTAAAAGATAGCTTTGTAGGAAATACAAGCCTGGATTGAAGACTATTTTCTTGTAAAGCTCGAAACGCTTCACCCTAAACTCTCCTGGCCTTTAAGCTTTGTGTTGAGAAATCTGTTGTAATTCTAATAGATATACCTTTAATAAGTGAGTTGGAGGTTTTCTTTATCTGCTTTCAAGATTTCATTCTTGTGTTGGACTTCTGGAACTGTTACTATGATATGTCATAGAGAGGTTCTTTTCTAATCATGGCTATTGGGGTTCTGTATGCCTCACTAAATGTATGTTAAATTCTGTTGCCTTATTTGGAAAGTTTTCAGCTATTATTTCAGTGAACAGTTTTTATGCCATTTTCCTGTCTTTTGATTTTATGCTAATTCCAATTAATTTTATATTTGTCTACTTTGCATCATCCAGAAAGTGTAGGATCAATTTTAATACATTTATATTTACATACATTCTGCATTTACATACATCCTTTTTAAGATATTTCTCTCACTAATGTGGTCATGACATCAGCTTTGTCTTCTAGCTCTGACACTGTTTTCACATTGGCTACTTTTGCAACTCATATGTTTGACAGAAGTTTTAACCTCTTGAATTTCTAATCAGAGCATATTTACTGGCTTTAACTTGTTTCTATGCTGCTCATTCATGCTTTGCATTACTTTGCCTAGCTCTGTTAGGTTTTTCTTAGGGTCATCTGTAGACTTAGTGATCAATTATTTATTTGGTTCAATATCTTATTTCTTATATTTCCTGTCAGTTTACTGACTGCCTTATTGATGTGTCTTTCTTTATTCCCTTTATTCCCTATAATTTTAATAGCTTGAGTGTGTGGATTTGGTTTCTTGCCCTTTGATTTCCTATGGATCAACTTTGGGGAGACTTGGGAGTTTTCAGATACAACTTGTTGGCTTGTTTACCAATTTAGATTTGTTGGCTTGTCTTCTTGAATTTTTAAAATTTTGTGTATTTATTTGTTTTTGTGTTTTTTGCCGTGGAAAGACCCCGTGTTTCTAGTATGGAATGTTTTCTATTTTATAGTTACTTTTCAACAGTGCCCTTTGGGCATTGCTAACCATTGGCATTTGCCTCTGTCCTAGGTGATAACCACCTCCTTTTACCTAGGTTGGGAGTTTGCACTATATTTTGCTCAGCACTCAGTTCTCCAAGAATGGGCTATAGTATTATTAATACTCCAAGGCAATCCAGATATTGGAATCCTATGAAAACCAATTAATAGCTCACCCTATATCACTTTGATATAGTAAAATTTTAGCATCAATTATAGCATTAAATACAAACTGAGTGTTTATAAAACATAAGAACCAATAACAAGGACCACTGTTAGCCATGCAAAAGGGATCTATAATTATTGTATGAACAGTAAGACAAACTAAACAGCATCTTACTATTGACCTACAGTAAATATCTACTAAATGGAAGAACTTTACCTAAACTCATGGTAGAACAGTATACAACAATAACAGTGTAAATTAAACTAGCTATTTAGAGATTCATAATGCTTAGTAGTTACCTTAGTAAAGGTAGAGGAGGTAGAGAACCAGAGATGAGAAAAAGCAAAATTAGCTCTAGTTGGTGCAGCTCAGTGGCACAATCACCTGCCTTGCAGGCACAAGGTCCTGCGTCCAAGTCCCAGTACACCCCCTGAAAAAGCAAAATTAGACAAATTGATCAATGGGACATGAGAGCAGGGAGAGAAAAGTGAGATGAGGTCCTACTAAAGACTAAAGGGAAATTAATCATGTTAGCAAACAGTTGCAGGAAAGAGTGCAAGAGAACAGGGAGAAAGGTAAATGGAATAAAATATGGTGAATTTAGCTAAGAATAAAAAGAAAACAGGAAAGTGGGAAAAAAGGAAGAAAATGAAGCTAAAAGAAGCAAAAAGGGAGAAAAAACTCATTGGAGGAAAAAAGTAACAAAAAACCAAAAATAATAAATGAGATGAGTCAATTAAAAGTCTTATTTTAAAATCAGTGGTTTCTTTCCAAAATGTGCCTATTAGGGCAGTGACAATAGTTACAGATGACAACGCCAAAACGGAACTGGAGCCCAAGCCTGTAGAGGGCGGGAGGGGGCGTCCAAACACCAGGGTCAGTGGGGCTCTGGGTGGCGGCCTCATGATCTTCTCCAAGTATATCTATATGGGAATGCATGTGATCTTTATGTTATTTTTCCTGTTATAAAATACTGCTTAAATTATATTACTAAATACTTTAATTTGTATTTTGATTGGGCTTTCCCTTTGGGATTGTTCTATCCATCTTGCCTCATTAACATCATATTGATTTTGGGATTAAAGTAAGTTTAAAATTATTAATATGCAGCATATATCAAATTTGTCTTTAGGAAGAATAAACCATTTTATAAACTTCGAGAAGTCAAGATTCTTGCTCAATTTTTAAATGACATTGGAAATATTTCAAGAATTGTTTTGAGATATTTCCACAGTTCAAATTTCCAATGTCCCACAAATAAACACAGGATCCAGCGTCTCATGTTAAAATCACTTACATATCCAGAAAGGTAAGAAATTGAAAATTTTTTCAACACGTTATTTTAAAGTTGAAAGTATTGCTTTATTAACAATGGTTTGAAAATGCATGTATTTAAATGTCTGTTTAATGTTCATTTAGAATATCATATACAGAGATATCAGAATGTCATAAAGGTATAAAATGCATTTTTTTTGTTTGCTTGAAATTCATTTTGGAAGCATATTATCCAAACAAGTACAGAACCACCTGATTATTTCATAAGATGCCAAAAAGGTGAAAAAGGGTGATAAATATGTACCTTAGATATTTATGAATAATTTCTTTCATTTAATATAAATTCACAGAGTGTTTGAATGTTTGTTCATACAATCTTTTAGCTGAAGTCTGATAGCTATAAGCTGCATAATGAAATAATGCTCACAGAAGATGAAAATGCTGATGACTTCTGATGACCTAATGGTCATTCCCTTCTCTCAAACGTATTACCTTTTAGATGTAAAAATAAGAGCCTGTTTCCAGCTGCTGTGTCTAAGACTCTATAGATCATTGAACAGAACAGAATCAGCCCCAAGAATACTTATACAGACAGGAGCAAGACTCAGACATATACTACAGCAGCATGAGGAGAAGCTGGCTCTTCATACTTTAGTTTTATAGTTTTCTGTCTTGATTTGTCAGTTATAACATAAATGTCTCCATTTTTATTAAAATATGACATCATCATGGTGGTGTGACTACCACTAAATTGAAAGAATCTTTCAACCCATTTAGTAAACTGTTCTTTGTTTCATGTCCTCCTGAGCAGTTTTCCTTGTCCTCATGGTAACTGATGCACGTACAGTATTTGCTACAGAGGAATTCACATTTCCATCAAGAATAACCCTATCAAAATGTTAAGGGCCCATTTTACAAATTGTTCCTTGGTCAGTTTGAGTATATGAGTTGTTCTGGTAGTAAGTATCAGCTAAGTGCCAAATGAAATTGTGGATTACTTGAAATCTCTTTTCTTTAGTTAACTGTGATGCATCCTTTTTAATTTCTCTTTGCCTTTGTGTTTATATATTTGCTTTTTCAATTACCTTCCTATAAATATGAAACATATTAAATAAGAATTTGTGATAATTAAAGTAATAAATGGTAAGAATATGCATTTAGATGAAGTGTATATCAACAGAGAGAAATTGGGAAAAATTATTGCATTATAAGTCATTTTATAACTTTTGGAATGATAATGTGTAGTCATTTGAAAGTAAATACCACTATGATGACAAACGTTCACTCATTACCTTTGCTTTTGATAACAATACATGCCCAAGTGCAAAAATAATTGGACATTTTTGGTAGGAACATTTAGCATTATCATTGCCTATCAAAGTACATAGTGGTATTTGGAAGAATCATGCCTTAAAGGATATGAGCTATAAGTTTAAGCATTTTTAATCTTCAATTGACCTCTATGTTTATTATTTTTAAGGTACAAAGACTCAACTGCTTATAAGAGTAGAAATCATGTTAGCAATTTCCCAGAGGTAGGCAAAGTGAGGGTTAAAGAACCATCATACTACATTAGTCCAAAGGTGGCAAACCTATGGCAGACATTTTAGAGCAAGGTGTTTGTATCTTTGAAAGCTCTAGAAGGTGGGCCATCACTGCTTAGACTTTCCCTATTTCTTTCTGAATGTAAAGACATCTGATGTGAACAAATTAGCTTAAGGATTGTAGTTTTGCACCTTCTGTTTCTAGAATTTGAAGGATTCCTGTTGTCCACTGATAAAAAATTCTGTGTAATGGTACCATACATGGAAATAAAACCTAATCTTTCTTCTTTGATTCAGAAGCTGCATGTAGGATGAATCTTGGCAGAAGATTACTTATAATACTAGCAAATATATCAGCATACAAGCTCAAGACATGCAAGGGAAGTTTAGTCTCAAACATGGGAAAGAAATAGGGACCCAGAATGACCTATTCTTCTTATACATGGACAAAAGCTAGCATGTATACTCGTCTTATCTCTGAGTTCATGTGAACAGGAAAAACACAGCCAAACAGCAATAAAATTGTGCATAACTCAGTATCAGAAAAATGCAAAATAAAAGCTTGAAAATCTCGTTTTAGAAATAAGGGTCACCTTTAAAAGAATTGATTATAGACGATAACAGGTAGTTACACAACCCATGCCATGTTCTAAATAGTAGTTAGCAAAACAAGAACCCAGGAAGGAGCAGGTAAAGAATAAGATGAAGAGACAACAAATTGCAGTTCAAAGAGACTTGGCTGAGTTGAGTAACAAAACAAATATCACATTTGGTATCAATATTATAAACAGTAAAAAGCAGATTAAATAAATAATATAGAAAATACATTTTATACTAACCTAATGAACGAGGAGCTGTAAGTCATGGAAAAGGTTAGGTAGTAGTTATGGAGGAAGAGAACTGAAATACAAATGTGGATAGTAGATGTTCCTAAAGAGAATAAAGAACTAATTGCAGATGTGATGAAAGAAAACTCCTCAACTGAGGAAGATCTACATGTCAAATGCAAAAGATGAATTAAAAATCGGGAAACCCAAAGACTAACATTTAAACTCATCTTTTTAAATTTTATTTTTAAAATTGCATAAAAAATACAGTTCTGTGAATATTCAAAGAAATCTTCATGACATAAAAGATTGAATGTTGTAATAATGGGGATTACTCCGAAATGAACTGATAAAAATCCAAAGGAAATAACGTTTGACTCTTGGTAAATAATCTGGAAATAAAGTACTAAAACTAGCCAAGAAAGTCTGAATAATGAGTGCAATATTTATATCCTTAACTTTGAAAAGGTAAAACATACAGTAATTATTTTTAAATGTCTGAAAAGGGCAAGGGAATGTAAATATAGTTTAATGGAATAAAGGGAAAATAACTGTAAATTATAAGAAAATCATTTAAATAATGAGAGTATTTAAAATGGTTAATAAGTTAAAGAGTTTGCCACTTACATCACATACTCATATTAGTTCCAAATATCTTAAAGTATTAAATGTCAACTCATAAACAGATAATTGAAGGAAATAGAAATAAATGTTTGTATTCAGACTGAATGAAAGCTCAGGCAGAAAAAAAGAAAAACATTCATTAGTTTGCTTGCATGAAAAGTACAATCTATCCACCACCACTATCATTAATGAAAATAAAATACTGTGAAAATTTTTATAATGGATATGATATAGGATAGCTGTAAGCTACTTATATATGAATATTTTTTTAAAATATGAAAAATACATTGGAACTAAAACATGGAAATGTCCTTCAATGTAGACTAGACTTTTTACTTCACTCTGCACTCATTATGTAGCCCCTGCCATATTAATTTCTAAATGAATGGCTGCTGAACGAAGCAATGGAGACATACATTAGCATAGATAATTCTTGAAAATTAAAGAAACAAGTTGTTAATGGTTGTATTTTAAAAGGTTGAACCCCAATAGTATTCAAATAAATTAAAATTAAGGCAACGAGATATATAACATTAGTCTTTTTTCCTGCCTGAGCTTTCATTCAGTCTGAATACAAACATTTATTTCTATTTCCTTCAATTATCTGTTTATGAGTTGACATTTAATACTTTATGATATCTAGAATATAACAATATAACATTGCCATCCTGGTTCACAGCTGGTGCGGATTTGTATACATATTCCATATCAAATTCAGTACACTCTAGAAAGAACTTCCAAGTGCTGATATTTCTGGCCCAGTTTTTCTTCTTGTAGAATTTATCTTTTATATATGTAAAATACATAATATTTAAAATATCCTCTGTGGAGCCACAATGCCTGGTTTTGAATTTTAGTTCAACTAACTCTGAGATCTGTGACCTTGTAAACCGATTTAAATTACTGTGCTTCAGTTTCCTTATCTGAGTCACATGTAATGCAAAGGAAATATATACAAGACAGAATATTTATAAACAGTGATATTGCCCATTATATAGTAACTGCTATGAAAATGTTTGTTAAAAAATAAAAGGATTGTGAAACAAGAAGACTGAATGTTCAAGACCAGTTTGAGCCACTTAGTAAAACCCTGTCTCCAAATAAAATGAATAAATAAAGGCCTGGACTGTGGTTCAGTGGCAGAGCTTTGCCTAATGTGCATGATGTGCTTGTTTTAATCCCCAACAGTTTCAGGATTGCTTTGCAAATCTATGTAATGCTTAGATAAAATGATGACAAGTATTTAATGAAGAAAAGCTGATAAGCTGTTTTTAATTTACAGAAAACCGGGTTACAGATGTTACGGTGAAATCTTTAAGATTTTATTTTTGTCTTCCAGACTAGATACCTAAAAGACCAAAGTATTTTGAATCTAGAGATTAGAACTACTAAACTGTGAAAGGTCTTAAAGGTAGGAGTTTTAAACAGGTTCCCTCAGGTGCTGGGGATATAGTTCAGTGGCACAAGTGCCTGCCTGGCAAGCATGAGGTCATGAGTTTGATTCCTGGTACCAAAAAAGAAAGAAGGAAAAAAAAAAAAAAAAAAAGACAGGTTCCTTCAAGTGTATTCTTAGAAATTTCATTCATGTATCCTGAAACTTCCCATCCTCGATGTCCACTCCCCACTTCCTATCCCTCCCCTTAGGCTCTCAAATGTTGTTCTCCAAGTCCAGAAAAATGTGGAGAGGTCTTACAGATAAAGAACCCAAAACTGTGTCAGCAGAGTGAGTTGCACATCTGTGTTTCTCTAGGGAACATAGTTGTGCCTCACTCAGGAAGAGTCTAGTAGTTCTAAGCTAAGTAGTTTAAAATGAGCCGTCCTTGTAAGTAGATACCACTAAGTCATTGAACAAAAAATATTAGGGGAAGTTTTTGAAATTCAACATTTTAATTATTACATTAGTCAGCTTTTTTTTTTTTTTTTTTTTTCCGGGACCGGGGATCGAACTCAGGGCCCTAGTGCTCAGCGGCAAGCACTTAGCCCACTGAGCTGTACCTCCAGCCCTACATTAGTCAGCTTTGCCATTACTGGACTAAATACCTGACCACCAAAATTTAAGGGAGGAAGGATTTATTTCTGCTTGTGTTCTCAGGTGATTCACCCCACAGTGGCAGAATCTAAAGCAGGAACATCCTGGCGGAGGGGGTGGCAGAACAAAATCTCTCACTTCATGGTGTCTGACAAGCAGAGCAAGAGCTGAAGAGAAAGGGGCCAAGAACGAGCTGTGAATCTCAAGGTCAAATCTCTTTGACCCGCTCAGACACACATGAAAGTGTGCTTCACAAATCCCCTAGGCAGCTGCTAAGCTGATCACGCTGACCACCCAGTTTAATTTTCAGATATATTAGGGATAGGATGTTTTTACTTTTGTTCTATTTCTAAAACTATTTGGTAAAAATTAATTTCTTGTATATAGATTACCCATTAATTATTTTACCCTGGCAGTGAAGACACATACTTAGAATCCTATCTACATTACTTGGGAGGCTGAGGCAGAAAGATGACAGTTTTGAGGTTATCCTGAGCAGAAGGATGAGATCCCATCTCAAACAAAATAAAACAGCAAGTAGTGCAGAACAAATAATTTTAAACTATTAATAATTACAATGAGCAATAGCAGTAAGAAGTTGTGTACTATGCAATTGGGTGCTATCTATAATGTGACTATAGATAATGAAAATATGTTATAGCTTTTTGAAATCTAGAAGAACTCATTTTGAAAGTTTTCACTATAAAGAAATGATGCCAGAGATATAGTTCAGTGGCACAGCACCTTGCCCGGCAAGTACAAGTCCTGAGTTTGCTTCCTGGTACAAAAAAAGAAATGATAAATTTTTTGAGAAGATAAATACGTTTTACCTGTAGATAAATACATTACACAATGTATACATATATAAACAGTACATGGCAGCCTTTCCTGGTATTCCACAAATATGAACAATTTTTGTGTGTCAGTTGAATGTCTTCATTTAAATTAGAAAGGCAAGTCTCTAATTTGCTAAAAGGTTGTTATGACATAATTTTAGGTGGTAATTATACAATTGTGCAAAATAATCAAGGATTTTCAGGTTGTAATCATAAAAAGTACAACACATGTTTCAATTAACAGTTGTGAAACATAATTATAGTTATTACATGTGACAATTAATCCTGATTTGTGAATTTAATTGGATGAAGGAATGCCTAGCAGATTAGTAAAGCGTGCTCCTGGCAGGGTCTGCGTGGGCTATAAAGTGTGGCCTTTGATATGTATATGGTCCCTGGCCTCTTCCTCTGTGCTGTTGCTTCTCTGCTCCATTTCCCAGCTTCCGTTGTGTAAGTATCAGTCCTCTGCCAGGTCCTACTAACATGAACTTTCTGCCATTTAGCCCGTAGTCCATGTAGTGAAACTCCTACAACCATGATCTAAATTAAACCTTTCCTCCTTTAAGATGTGGTTGTCACATACTGTGTTTCAAGACAGGAAAGATGGTTAATACATTACAAAACACCCAGTTGTTAATAGCAACCTCAGTGAAATTTCTTTGACAAGACAGATATGGTGGCACGTACCTAAAATTCCTAGCATTCTGAAAGGCAAGGTCCAGAGGACCAAAGATCTGAGCCCATTCTGGAAAATTTAGCAACTCTGACAGACTCTGTCACAAAATAAATAAAAAGGACTGAGAATTGGTTCACTGCAAAGGTTGTGGATTCAATTCTAAAAAAATGTACATTAAAACGTATTTAAATCTATTTTATAATCAATATTTTTTGTACATAAAGGACATTTTCTTTCAGTATTTCCCAATTTTTCTTTGTATCCCTGAGTGGCACTCAATTTAACTTTCTTTATACTTCCCTGTATCTGTAAATATACAGTTCATGCAACACAATAGCCATGGTGATAATAATGGGAAATAGATTTTTCAGTTTCTTAATCAATAAATGCCTTTTCTCCTTATTTTTAATGCCTCTGTGGAATTCTAAGTTTCACTAACACTTTAATTCTTCTAACTTCTTGTAAAGACCATATTTATTATTACTTTCTGAGCACATTACACAGATTTTACTCACTTCTACAATTGTGATCACTGCCTTCACTCACAAAAGTTGTTGGACATATAGGAAGTCTGAGCATAGTGAACTAAGAAATTTGGAAAAAGGAAATTTAGCAATTTCATCTCACAGGTAAAATTAATTGTCGATTTTTTTTGCACCAAATTTAACCTTTCTACATTAAGAACCTAGTACATAAGGAAAGGATTGTTAATTTTACCCAAGATATAGTATATTTTTCAGATAACACACATAACATACAAGGAAACATTGTATACTAGCAGTTAATAACAATATTTGAGCATTAGGATGCATCTTTGATAATTTTTTTATATTAGCAAATAGCTTTCTGGATAAATCATAGTAGATAAATTTGTTTATCACCTACTGTATTTCATATGATTTTTTAACCTTGGCACATATGAAGTATTTGTTTGTTTGCTTGTTTATTTAATAAGAAGACAGAAATTCAGTGGTAGAAAATAACATGTGTGTTTTCTCAGCTAAGAAATAACTTTACAATGATCCCAAACCAAACTTTTCTTTGGTTTTAAATTTGTCACTCATTTTATTTCTCTTTTGCTTTTAGCTGCTATTATTTTTACTCTAAATTTTTCACAGATTAATATGTGCAGTTATCCACCACAGAATCTCTGCAAATTTAATTCATATGTACTCCAGGTAAGAGACCACTGAATACTTCATTATAAGCACATGGTATTTTTGAGCCATGAATTTATGTAGATTAGAAGCAGGGACCTTGTGTATAATGGCACAACTTTTTCACTACAATAGCTTCTAAGGTTTATGATTTACAAAGATATAAAGATGAACACAATGTACCTAACCTTTAGTACACTATCCCCAGTTATCGAGGATTTTTTTTGTAATTGTAAGCTAATGGCTACCTTGTAGTGCATCTTTTGTGGAATATTAACTTTGTTATTTCTTTCCTTTTGGATTTTTCATGTTTGCTTTTAATAAGCAATAACTATACACAGACTACTGTTTGTATTGGAAACACTTTCCTTGCATAGAAGGCACATCAGACAGAGAAATATTTTCACATCTGCCACTTCAGCTCATGATATTTGCACCTTTATTTTAAGTGTTGGTGACACTATAGTCACTGGTCTCTAAGTGTATTTCCTCTTTGTAAGTCACTTATTCCAAAAAAAGAAAGAGAGACAAATATATATCTGCTGTTTTTTCATCTCACTTATCTATTTACTCATATTTACCTGGACAAATGCTTAAAAATACTCATTCAGGGACTTCTGGGAAGATGGTGACCAGGTAAGCAGCAGAGAAAGATCCTCCCAGAGGGTCGCCACCCAGACACTGGAATATAGCAACATGAGAAAGACAAGAAGGAGAGAAGCAGGTCCCCCAGTCTCAGGAAGGATTTGAAATGAGAATCAAACCCCTTATAAAGAGCAAACAAGATCCCTCCCGGAGAAAAAGCCTGCACAGCCACCATGGCAAAGTTATAAGGAGAGGAGGAGGAGAAAGAGGGAGTCACCACTCTATACACACCCTTGGCCTGCTACCTCATTCCTACGCTTTCAGCTTCAGCTTTGGAAGCCCAGGCTTGTGGGAGCCTTCTGACTCGACCAGAGGAGAGCAGAATCCCGAGAACTGGGCCAAAACTGCAGCAGAGAAAGTGCAGCCCAGAAAAGAAGCAGCGACAGGAGGTGCTGTGAAACCCAACTTGATGATGAAAAGGTAAAACAGCCACTAAAGCAGAATGCCCACTCTGCAGCAACCCGTTCTAATCAGTGCCCTTAGGCAAGGTGGAGACAAAGCAACCAGTACACAGCCACCACACCCAGCTCTGTGCCTGCCCTGAGACTGTGGCCTCCTACCTCTCCCCTGTGAGAGCAACTACCAGCAGAGAGCAGCAGTGAACAGTGGCAGCGACCCCAGGGCCACGGCAATTCCTGGGGATCCAGCCAATGAAGAGACAAGAACTGGAGCACACCAGTAAGAGAGAGGAGCAGATGGAGGTGGGCCAGACGGCCCCGCGCCCTTCCCACTCCAGCACCAAGCAGGAAGCATGAGCTGAGTTACCGGGCTCCAGCTCCCACCCTGAACTCGCTCTGTGAGCACCTTGCATCTTGGGGGCCCACACGTTCAATATGTGTTCCTGACAGAAACAGGGTGAGTCCATGGGCTTCATGACTCACCCTAAACTACTAATCTGAGCACCACAAGGGACGTCATACTGCTTGCATATATAAACCTTGTATGAACCATAGCAACAAATTATACAAAAAACAGCAGTCCTGGAGTCTGAGAGATGACACTCTACACAGAAGACCCAAGAAACTCCTCCAATTGTCTCCTAGAACTAAAAACTCAACTTAGTACACACCCTGGACTACCTCAGTGAGCACGGGTGAGGGAGACCTCACGCCAGTTGTGCCCAGCATTATAAGTGTGCCCAACACCCAGCTGTATAAGGGAGGTGGAGTAGCAGCACTGGAGAATGACAGGTGGGATGAGGCAAACACTTGGAAGTAGGATGCCAGCCCAGTCTTCTAGCTGGGTGGGGGTAACCTCCGAAGAGTCATCGGCAGCCTGCAGGGAGACACTCGTGGCCTACCAGGGGACCCCAGGGACTCTGACAGGGAGCTCAGCAGCCTGTGGGGGGAGGGGGCCTTCTGCAGGCTACATGAAAATCCTGAGGACCTGGACTGGGCTCCTGGACACATGACGATGGGGTGGAGCCTGGTGGTTTGCAGGGGCAACCCCACGGAACTGACCAGGCCCCCAGGTGGACTGCGTCAGGATGGAGCCTGGAAGTGCACAGGGTGACCCCTCGGCCTCCACCAGGCCCCTGGGCATGCAATGATGGCAAGGAGCCTGGTGGTACATGGGGGCGACCCCATGGACTCGACCAGGCCCCCAGGGCCTCCAGGGCTTGTCAGTGGGGTGCTGATCATAGTGTGCCTTGGTCCCTGTCTATGTACCATCATGAAGGTTGGGTGCTTTTCCACCTAATGCCATAGTAATTAGCATATACCCATGTTTGTTGCAGCATAATTTAAAGCAGCCATGTGTCTTCCCAGTGTGAGAGCCTGCAGGAATGAATAAAACCAAAAAGTACAGTTATTATCAGATGGAAGATGACTGATTGGGTGGCAGAACAACGGAGATGAGGGTGGAGAAAATTGTTTGATTAATCGTACATGCCTTTATTTGTATAATTAACAAATACGAAGGTAACATTATGTAATACAGCATCCCTTGTTAATTTCCTACTATCTTTTCTATAATTTTGTATTTCCTTTATTGTTTTTGTGTTATTCTGGTTTATGTCTGTTTGATTGTTGATATGTCTCCATCTTTTGTCTTTAAAAAAAGAAAAAAAAATACTCATTCATACATTAAGCCAGAAGTAGGGAGAAGTCATTGAGATATATTCCAGAGCAAAATATAAAGAGGTATGTAAATTTAATTTTGGTGTGAAATAAAAAATGTGGATAGACTAAGAACATTCACTAAATTAAAAAAAAATTGGATGCAATTGTTTCCACTTAGCTAGAGGAACTAAAATTCATTCTGTGGGTGTTTAGCAAACTCCTCACATTCTGCTGGCTGGAGATGCTAACAGATGCTTAGATTAAAGTAGACTCTAAGTTTAATTACTCACAAAATTGCTGTAACCATTTGTGCCTTTTTCTACTTAGAACTGTCCATATGTATAATACGTAATTAATGAGGAGGAACACTGCCAAATTATTGGAAATGTGGATTATAAAAATGTGGTGCCCTAAGTCCCTATTAAGCTGTATAATCAGTAAGCAATTATCCCTCCGTAACAGGTATGATAGAGACTACTATATGGCACCCCTTCGTGGCTCTTCCAGTAAGGTACAACATTGGAACTCTGGGATTATGACAGAAATATGCACAGCAGAAGTGACTTGGAATGACTCCTGAAAAAGAAAACTGACTCAAACTACTTTATAAAAACTTTACTTAGTAGTAACATTGTTGTTTTGTTCTTGGTGTGTAGTTCTATGGATTTTATAAATGCAGAGTCATAGATACCACCACAGTCAGGATTCAGAACATTTCCATCAATCACAAAACCATCTCTAAGGCTGCCTTTTGGTTTCAACCTGTTCTCCAACCCAAACCCTTGGCAACCACTTTCCCTGATTTTTCCTTTTCCAGATATTACTTAAATGGAATTCTGTGATATAAGGCACCTTAAGTGTGGTTTCTTTCACTTAGTCACATATACCTATAATCAGCCATTTTGTTGCTTGTGTCAGTGCAATGTCAGTGATGTTTGGTGTTCCACTGCACACAGGTACCACAGATCCCTATCTTCAATCTGCCAGAGGGCTTGTGTTTGTTGATAGCTTTTCTTTTTTTAATTTTTAAAGATTAAAAAACTAACAAAACAACAATGAATAAAAATTCAAAACAACACAAAACATGACCTCAAAACAAAGTGACAGGAATTAACAATGGTTGCTACATTACAAACTGTTATCTTCAGCACTTACTCAGCCCACTAGATGGAAGAATGTAAGATTAATCAAACAATCAAAGACAGTAAAAAGTAATTTAAAAAATTGGAAATGATGCAGAGCTTCACCATACAAGATGGTAGGAGTTCAATAACAGTTCTCATACTGTACGTTGTTTTCAGATCAGTCTTTCTGATTACCAGATTCAAGTGTGCAATATTGGTCAAGAAAAAAGAAAAATTTAAGCATTGACTGCTCCTTTTAATAAACCACAGACATCAGCAGTGCACCTACGCAGCCATCCTTGTGTACACATATAAATGTTGTCATTTTTATTGTTCTCTATGCTGTTTTTATTGTTTTTGTTATTTTGGTTTTTTCTCTTCTCTTTAAAATGATAGCTTTTGTTTTCTATCAATAACATTGTCATAAATGTTTGTATGCAGCTTTTAATGTGAACGTAAATTATCACTTCCCTTGGAAAAATTTGTAAAAGTGGGATTTCTGTGTTGCGTGATAAAGGTTTGATAACTTTATAAGAAACTACAAGATTGTTGAGCACATACTTTGTGTACCTGCTGGCAATATATGCGGGTTGATGGTTCTCATCCCAGCGGCTTCTCCAGTTTCTTGCTGGAGTTGCCTTGCTTGCTGTGTTTTCAGTTTCGCTTTTCTAGTGGGCGTGCGGAGACATCTCTGCCACTTATTTGAGGATATTTACATATTTAATGTAATGTGATTACTGATATAGCTGAGTTTAATTCAATTATCTTGCCATTTTGTTTTCTGTTTTTCTATTTTCCTCATTATCTGCCTCGGTTTGGATATGTTGAATAGTTTTTCATTCCACTTTACCACTTTTCTGAGTATTTTAGCTATATAGCTTTATCTTTGGTTTCTCTGAGGTTTATGTTATAAAATTTTGTTTTTCATTGTCTACCTTCAAGAGTTTTATCACTTCACACAAAACATGCAAAATGTACAATAACATACTTCCATTCTCCCAGCCTAGCTTTCGTACTATTGTTTGCAAATTTTCCTTGTACATATGCTAAAAGTCCATAAAACATTATTTTCATTTTGCCTAAGCACACATTATATTGAAGAAATATAAGTTATTAGGAAAACTCATGTAAAGTTGCCATAGGTTGTATAATTTACCTTCTGAGGTGAAATGGTCCCTTTAAAGTCTTTTCTTTATTGTGGATTTACTAGTGAAGTCTTTAAACTGTTGGTTGTCTGAAAAAGTCTTTATATTGCCTTCATCCTGAAAAATAATTTCTGTTTACCCTTCTTTGGAGCAATTTGATTAGGATATGTCTTGTGATTTTCTTCAAATTTCCCTTATTCTCATTACAATTAATTCATGGTGAAGACAGTATAGCAACCTCTTCAAGTGTTAATAATATTGTCATATATTTTCACATAAATGGATTGCCTAAGTGGATTTTGAGTAGGAACGATTTGTTATCCTTGCCCTATAGGTTAATAGTTTTTTAAATTGAATTTTATTTTCAATTCAGTTTCTTTTTCCTGTATCATATCATTGTTTTGGGGGGACTGTGAAGTCTACTTTATCAGGCCACTTAAAGTTTCCTACAGTTCACTGATGCTCTGTTAAATTTTAACTCCATTTTTCCTCTACATTTAATTTAGCATAGTTCATGTTATTATTTATTGATATTCAGTAATCTTTTCTTCTGCAAAGTCTAATGTGCTATTAATCCAAGGGAATGTATTTTTCTACTCAAAAATTGTTGTCTACATTTCTCAAAGTTTATTTGGGTTCTTTATAGTGCTAATGTCTCTGCTTAACCTCTTGAATACATGAAATACAGGCAGACTTTACTGTTCTAATGTATTTGTATGTTGATTCTCGCACCTGTGCTAATGTTGTGGATTGGTTTCAGTAGGGTGGTTTTTCCCCTTATGTGGGTTTTGCTGCTCCTTTGCTTGCTAGTAGATCAAAAAAAGTGGAAAGAAACAAAACCAGTTACTCATATAGTTTGTAATTTTTTTTTCCATTGCTGAGGACTGAACCCAGGGGCTTGTACTTGTTTGGTAAGCACTCTGCCACTGAGCTGTATCCCTGTCCCTGGCGGATACTGTGCATCTTATCATAATGTGTGCTTTGTAATTTTTTTTGTATTCCTATAAGTATTTTCAGGGTTTGTTTTAAACATGCTTCTAAATTACTTACAGTCATTTTTTTCTGATAGTGCTTTCTAGATGCAGTAGGCAGACCTGGAGCAGTGCTCAGGATAGGCTTAATTACTCCCAACAACCAGCCAAACCTCTTGTCCGCACTCTACCTCGTGACCTTGCAATTATTAGTTTTCCTGTGTGACACAGGAATATCCTATTTATGTCTCAATTATTGCCTAGAATTTCATTCGGGGAAACTTTCAAAAAGAATGTTAGATGCTGCATTATTTTGGGCAAAAGCCTTAGAATGATTCGTTAAACACGGAAGCCTATATAATTCTTATGATTTTATGTGATATACAGATTAAAATTAAAAACTAGATTATATTTAAATATTAGGGATTTTGTCCATTATTTTCATTAAACTTTATATTATATATGGTCATTTCTTTGAATTTATGGTAAGAAAAGCTTTAGAAATATAATATTCATTGTGCTTTTTGAAATGAAAAAAGTAAACATAAGATTCTCAGAGTCAAAATGTATCATTTTGTTCTAGCCTGATACGATTATCTTTTTTTTTTTTTTATCATTTTGTTCTAACTTACAGAGCATTTTTTATTGTCTGGGAGAAGAAACTACACATCAGTTGGAGTTAACATGTCAAAATCAGAGAGATGATAATGAAATTAGATGGCTGGTCACAGTGAAAAGAGAGAGCATTCATTTTTCTCATATATTTTGGTGCAATTTAAATTAAGCAGGCGTCATACACTTGATCAAGCTGTTTTACAGTTTTTCTGGAGGGTTTACAAAATGTAGAATATTCAATGTTATATATTTACTACATTAGTGCTACAATGCATACCAGTGCTAATGAAGTTGTGAACTTCCATGATATTATGGAAAAGAAAGAATGCCATATTTGCTTAAATTATTATAAATATATATTCAATTTTTATAAACATATAAACAAGACAGTTACAACATGGCTGGGATAGCTTGTCCACTTACATCTAATGATATACTTATCTTATTGTGAAAAATTAAAAATGAGGTAAACCCAGGAAATTCAGGGCCTTAGTATATTCACTGAAAAGAAAAGTTGCAGAAGAGAGGAAGAATTTTCATAAGTGTACATACATTTATTTGGGCAAATAGATAAGGTATTCACTCATTTATTTCTTAATAATGGAGAAGATGTATGATCATTGTAGAATGATCATGTAGCTAATCTATAAACAGATATACAAATTCTATTCTCTAACAACTTAGTAAAAGATACTTTTGCCAACATCCAAATTATTATATTTGAAATGTTGTCATCTTTCTTTTATTGTTATATCATTAAAATGAAAATTGCAAACTGCTTTGATTAGCTCAAGTGGAAAATACTAAGGTATCCTAAGTCAACTTGCATAAATAAAAATATAATTCTCTAGATTACTATAACTTTTAAGAAGTTGTATTTAAAAACTAACATGATTCAAATTTAAAAGTCTCCTGAGTATTTAAAAAAATGTGTTCAATGCAGTTTCAAGTAGGAGGAGACTGGAAGTGAAGGGTATGAATTCCACCCCTCGCTTGAGCCTGGGCAGTACAGGGGAACAGAAGGTGAGCCACTTCCTTCTGTGTGGCTGAAGTGTCTCCTTTCCTTGTTTCACTGTTACCAGTCCTGGAAATTCCCATTTGTTTCTACCACGTTTTCTTTTGCTTCCTTCCTGAGATTTTACCAGTCTTTTCTTATTTTAGTTGATTTCTGTTTTTGACAGTTTTTCAAAATTATTGAACAAGCCTTGATAGTTTTGTACCCGATATCAGCACAGTGTCTTGATTTATCTGTTTTTAACTATTATATACACACACACACACACACACACACACACACACACACATATGCACACATAATATATATAATTTCAAGACGTAAAATACTTCAGGTGTTCTTATTTCCACTTTAATGGGAGACAAAAGATTTATAAAACATCTAGGCAAAATCTGCATATACACTTCACTCTTACTCTTTCCTGGAGGTGGTCATGTTGGAAGGAGTCTTTTGGCCCTTAAAAGTTGAATTCTGATTTCAGTATCCAACTATATCTCTTATACAATGCTAAGTATTTTTGTGAATCAGCAATAACACGTTCAAATGGAGCATTTTTCCCCATAGCATTATATCTGCTTCACCTCTACACAAATAAATGCGGTGGGATGGCATAAAGACCACACACTGGTGCCAAATGCCTGCACTTAGTCACAGAACTAGAGCATCCTAATATTATTATGCAAAAAAGTTTGCTATCTTATTAATTGTTATCTCTTTTCCTCTTTCACAGACCACCAGTTTGCAGCTATAATTTTGTACTTAAAGAATCAGAGGAATTGTTTCTGAAACCTGTCACGTGTACAAAGAATATTTAAATTACTTCCAACAAATGCAAAATTTTTTCTGAATCAAAGAATTTGTAAATAAGAATGATTTTATTAGTCTTTTGGAATGTATTGTTCTATCTGAGATTCAGACATATTTTATTTCTTGAATCAAAAATATGGAAAATAAAAAACGCATAGGTAAAATATTCAGAATATTTTTACTTCTTTTTTCAGCATTGGAGATTGAACTTTGGACTTTCATACTAAGCTACAACCCCAGCTCACTTTTTTAATTTTTACTTTGAGACAGTAGTCCACTAAGTAGCTAAGCAGCCCAGGCGACACTCAACCTTGGGACCTTCCTGCCTCACCATCTAGGGATTCTGAGATTATAAATGGGAGCCACCAAGTCAGGCTACATTCTCATTACATTCTAGAAGCTGCTTATTTCTGTTACGTTATATGTATACTCAAATATTTACCAAAGACTGTTCTTTGCAATTATTTTAATAAATTAATATATTAAAATATTTTTAAATCTTTTTCAGGTTTTATAATCATTAGTGCATGTTTGCTGTACGTTGTGATTATATTCTTCATGGTGTGCTGACACATGTATAAGGCATCTTAATTCCTTCCCTCTCTTCTTGGCCCTCCCTCCATATATTGTACCCTTCCCATTTGCAAGATACATTTTAAAAGGAAAAATAGGGGCACATAATGCTTCACTCACTGTTTAATTAATATCATTTTTACCTTCAATTGCAGTGGCAAAAGTCTGAACATTTATTTTTAATTTTCTTTTTTTGCACTAGAGGTTGAACTCATGACCTCAGGCTTGCCAGGCAAGTGCTTATGCTGCTGAGCTACATCCCCAGCCCTATTTTTAAGTTTTAAGTTTGCCATTTGGAGAAATCACTTGGACTAATGAGACCCTTGTAAATGAAAATACTTTGTATATTTGATAATGATTTATAAATAAAGGCTTTGTTGAGTGTAGCATAATAAACTATAGACTTTTAATGCTTAAGGTTAAATCCTTGATATTATTTCTTAATAATGATGTGACCTTAATTTACCTTATCATGTCCTGGTCATTTGAAGACTTTTCATGAAGATTGATTCAGTACTTTCAATAGTATAACTTCATGATGATGATGATAAAATCATTCCATCTAGATTTCTTTGTTCTTGGAACAAATAAATTTAATCCTACAAATACCTATGAAGTTTGTTGCATTTTCTCCACAGGTGAAGAAACTGAAGAATAAAGATATTACCTTAGTATCATACACACACCCAGTATTCGAAGCTACAAATTCTGGGACCCTGTTCTTAATTACTAGTTTATGGGTTCTTTCAAAGTTTAAAGTGTACTGGTTGTTTTATTTATTTTGTCTTTTTGAGGTAGTGTCTCGTTATGCAGTTCAGGCTGGCCTTGAGTTCACTTTATAGCCTCGAGTTCACAATGATCCTCCCACCTCAGCCTCTCAAGTGCTGGGATTACAGGCATGCACAACCATGCCCAGCTTTAAAGTGTTGGTTGTTTTAGTGACTATATTTACAAATCATCACATTAAAAAGATTAACAAAAAAATGACATTGTCCTTCTCCAACTTTCCCGTTCAGTCCAGAAATTCTTAGGCTAGAATTCTTTCTTATGTATGTCCCCAAAGTTTGTTTTATATGTTTCTGAAACAGTTTTGCAATTGCTGTGCTCTCCTATATTAGTTTACTGGGACATAACAAAATACCACCAGTATCTTTGGATTAAGGCCCACATTAACAGTCTCACTTTACCTTAATTGTCTCTTTAAAGGCCTATTTCTAAATATAGTCGCGTGTGGAAGGAGTGTAGCCTCAGTTTCTAATATATGAACTGTGCATGGGACCCAGCTGAGCACCTCACACATGTTCTGACTCTTCAAGCCTCATCATGATGTCCTTTGGCTAATAATCCACTTGAATGTGAATTGAGGCCATATGTGATCCAGGTAGAAATAAGACTGTACATTTTACCTTGGAGTTCCTTAAAAACTGCTCCTTCAGTTTTTGCTGCAGCCCTTCTTTGCTCTGCAGGCCTCTGGCTGTATTCTACAGATATACCTTCTGTCTCTCCTCCACCACTTGGCCACCTGCCCCCAGCTCCTCACATTCTAACAAAAACACAAACTCTCATAATTTATTTTTCATATACATTTTAATTTGGCAAATGTTCCTGGAAGCTTCTGAATTTCCATTGGATGTTAATGAAATTTAAAATAAAATAAAATACAGAGGAGGTCTATTACTAGGAAAAGAAATATTTAGTGTTTCTGATGGCTTGGGCTCTCTGGGGACCTGGAAGACCATAGTCAACTTTCATCTCATAGCACTTTGGACCCCCTTACCCTAGTAATGAACCTCCCTTGCTACAGGTGACAGACTTCCAACTTAACAATGCAAAGTTGCAACATGCTTTTGGGATTTCATATATCCATACCTTCTGGGGAGCCCTATTTTTCCCTTTCCCTTTTGTTAAAGTTTTTCATAGATTGGAAGTCCCTGAGTTTAAATTCATGATGTGGAGGTCAGTAAACTATTGTGACCATCAAGTGTATAACCCCAACAAATATTTTTAATCAAATTTTTTTCTGAATATGTAGGAAACATAGATCAAAAATAAAAGGATTGAAATGTACCTTCTTCTGAAGAACATATGTTTCATAGCAAATATCTGGGAAAACAAATAGAAAAACTGGTCATAATATACAAATTTTTTTACACAAGGATGATTTGAAGTCATGATGTTTTAGATCAGACAAAGACACAGCAGAACTAAATGATTAAGTTCTTTCTTTTTCTTTCTTTCTTTCTTTCTTTCTTTCTTTCTTTCTTTCTTTCTTTCTTTCTTTCTTTCTTTCTTTCTTTCTTTCTTTCCTTCTTCTCCCTTGACATTGAAAGTCAATAAATTCCTCAGAGTTGGCTCAAACTTGTGATCCTTCTGCCTCAGCCTCCCAGAATGCTGAGATCGTTGGTGTGTGCAACCAAGCCCAGCTAAGTTCTTCATCCTTTAGGGTGTGATCTTGCAGAAGTCACAGAGCCTGCCATAACACTGCTTCAAGTATTAATCCCCCACAAATCACCAGTGAAACAACACATTTTTCTTGTTTCTCACAGTGATCAACTGAAATGCTGAGTGGACACAGTCAAAATTCAACTGGCTGTTATGTATTATTGAAAAAGACAGCATATCAAAAAGCACAAATAACATTATTTAGAGGGCTGTGATTCCATTCCAACAATTACCTCATTGCGTGTGTTCAAAAAAGATAAGGCACAATTATGTAAATTTACCTATAATTACTTATATTCATAAAAATGTTGTTCATCATAATATCTATGGTTTATGCATTATCCTGTTTTATTACATTTTGAAAACAATAACAAATACACGATGAATCCGTACTGTGTTAGTTAGTTTGCCATTTGTGTGACAATATACCTAAGAAAACCGAGGAGGAAAAGTCTACTTTGCCTTAAAGTTTCAGATTTTCTGGTTGATAGCAAATTGGCTCAGTTGTTTGTGGGGCTGTGGCTAAGCAGAACCTCATGCCAAATGTCATACTTACTTTTCTTGTTGCTGAGACAGAATATTCAACACCCAAACTTAAAAGAGGAAAGGTTTATTTAGCTCACAGTTGGCAGAGGTTTCAATCCACAATCAGGGTGTCATCTCAGAGGGGAAACAATTCATGGCAGGCAGAAAGCAGCAAACAACAAGAGACAACTACAGCTCTTTCCACCTCTTATATTTTAATCCAGGCTAAGTAGGGCAGGTAGCACTCACACTCTTAGTCCCATTACCCTTTATCCTAGCATTGAACTATGACTCATTTCCAGTGTCACACTCTAGAAGCAGTCACTCTGAAAAAGGCCACCTATGACAGGCTTTGGGGAGACATCTACACACAAGCTGTAACACCAGACTTGTATAACAGAGGAGCCTATTTGTCTCACGGTAGCAGGGAAGTAGAAGGGGATTCTGGTGTTGTCTGCAGGGGAGCTCCCATAGGAACGTAACTTCCTTCCACCTGGACCTACCTCATGGAGGTTTCACCACCTCCCAAAGTGGCATCAGCTGGGGGCCGCGCCTTTAACTCAGAAGCTTTTGAGGCACACTTAAAATCAAAGCCACAGTACTTACTGTTTGTCAGGTTATGCTTTAAATTCATTACAATGTTTCATGGATCCTGGCAATTCCTTTATAAATTATGTGCTTTTATCATCCTCTGCAACAGGGTGACAAGGAAAGAAAAACAATTCTTTGGACAATGGACAACATTGGTAATAAGTTGTATTTCATTTTTTCATTTCTACTGAGGAAATACTGGCTATTATGCAGATTTTTGAACGACTAAACTGATGAATGGATGAAGTCAAATTCTTGGCAAAAGAAACATGGGGTGATAGGGTGGGGCTGCCTCTGAGAAAGAGTGATGTGACTCATGAATATTTTCCAAGTGACAGAGAATTTGCTCAATATGCCCATCTTGTTGAATCAACACACATATATGTGCATGCACGCGCACACACAAACACACACACACACAAACACACATGTGCTATTTCTCCGCCATGCACTTGTAGACTCTTAGGATCTAAACACTTCAAAAAATTACAAAACACCTAAGTCCTGCCCAAATAAAAATACAACTTGCTTCTCCAGATGGCATAAACGACATTGCTGGTGAATATTAGGGTGTAATTTTGGAGATATGAAAGTGTAGAGCTTCAAACCACAGATCACATTTCCATTCATCATTCATTCTTAATTTTTTCCCTATGAACATGTGGTATTTGAAAAAAAAAGCAGAAAATTTGGAAGGTGAACAGCTGGTCATGCAGATGGTGTTGATGATTGTGGATTTTTGTATTATGGCTTATATTTCTGCAGTGCTTGGCTCCTGGTTAAAGGCAGAGTTCTATTTCACAGTAACATGGAATAATGTATTTGCAAGTAAACTACGAGTGATGATTAAAGTGCTTGAAATGGAGCACAGTATTTCAGGCAGTTCGTAGATTGCAGACAACCACTCATTCATCCAGATTCACCAGGACCCCATTGGATACTGCCCCATCTCTTCAGTATCTTCTATTCCTTAGCTCGGATTTGCCCTCACACCTTTCTTCCCAACTGGGCCATTCTTTGGCCTTTTCTGTGTTGATTTGTTGTCTGTCTCCAGCGTATTCCCTCTTTGGCCTTTGGCTTGTTCTGTTTACCAGAAATGTCTATTGTAGCATGGATGTTATGAATCTCTACTTACCTGTCTGCATCTGTCACTAGAATGTGAACTTCTTCAGAATGAGAAATTTTAGGTAATTGTATACATCTCTAAATTTTTAGGGTCTTGATGAATGGCTGGCTCATTTCTGAGACTCCATAAATATTTGTTCAATGCCAAATGCAAAATAAATAAATGTAGGCATTAGGTTTTGTTTTGGTTTTGGTTTAGTGTGGAACAGTAGGAAGAACCAGTAACTGCAGGATATTGAGAAGAACAAAATGTTACATGTGGTCTGGTTAGAGATTAGAGAGCTCTCATAGTACAGCAGATAATCTCTTATCTCCAAATGTAGTAAAACAAGATCCAAGTATTAAATGATTTTAGTCAAGACAAATGTAGAATTTAATAAATTTCATGCAGTGTTGAATGTTCTCCCACATATAGGTAAAGTGCTAACTCTTCATTAACATCTATACACATAAGCAAATGATAATTTTCAGTTCTTTTGTTATGGTAAAAATAAAAAATTGGGTTGAACTCCACAGGATATCAAAGAACTCATTCAGAACAAATGGGGTTTTAGTTAACTTTAATTAAAGAATTGGACCAGTCATTGTTCCCAACCTCCGATTTGACGATTAGAAATGTGGCCCCTAACTGCCTTTGTTCCCACCTTATACACATTTTTGGTTTCCATGGTAATAGATTGGAATGTTTAAGACTAGCCACAGTTGTTTTCCTTGCACTACATCACCAGGTCAGGCTCCAGCCTCAATGACATATACTTTCTGTTCTCTGTTCCTTTTTTTTTTTTTTTTTTTTTTTGCGGTACTAGGGATCGAACTTAGGACCTTGTGCTTGCCAGGCAAGCACTTATTCCACTGAGCTATATCCCCAGCCCCCTGTTCTCTGTTCTATATGTCCCCCTTTAGATATAATATTTATCCAGGGTCAGGGGAGGAGGTGAAACAACTCAGGCAAGGAGAAGAATTCCAGGGCAAAGTCAGGACTGCAAAGTTAACTCTTTATAACCCCTCCAGGATGTTTCTCAAGACACATTTGAGGCTTGTACTAAGACTAAAATTATTCTATCTTAAAATGGTATGTTAAAGTCTCCATCTCTTACACTTTCTTTAATAATTGTTCAGGAGAAGAGACCATCTGAAAGTGAGCAAACAAAGTCTCCTGCAGGGATAGATTCTGCAATCACTAGAACATTATAAGTTCTGGACTTGTTCTAGTTTCAAAAGAATTTTTATCTTCCAATATTTGACAATGTTGTGCTCCTCTTTAAGACATTGAAGGAGAAATGTTTTGTTGGAAAAAATTTTTTGGAGGCAGCTTTTAAAATGAAACTTTTCAGAGTGAAAAATAGGGACTATAGCTTAGAGGTGGAGTGTTTGCCCCAGCACTGCACAAATTAAATTATTTAAAAATAAGTAAAGAGAATGAAGAATAAAGACTAGAAAGTAGGCTTAATCTGAGTAGAGTATTCTTTAAGTGAACAGTATTCTTTAGTATTCTTTAAGAGAGAAAAAGTTAAGAGCAAGGAGAAGAGCATATTAGGATTTATTACAAACATACTACAGAAGATATACTATATTATAACGATGAAAGCAATGCATTTTCAGAACCATTTGATTCAGAATAATGCACTCAGCTCTAAAGAAATTTTTATTACCATGCATAAGATATAGTTTCACAAAATAATGAACTAATGAACATATAGACTATTTTATTTTAGTCTTATTTTCTCACAAACTTTACCAAAAATAATGATTGATGTTTATGGATTTGAATATAGACATTTTTCATATAAAACAAAAAGAATCACAAACTGCGTTTGAGCTATAATAAGATTATAACTAAAAGTGTTATAGTAACTCTTACCTCCCTTTTAGATGAGCAAGTCAAGACAATATTCAGAGAGCCTAGGTTTGAAAATCTGTGCAATCTATAAAAATCAATCACAGATTTTCAAACTCTAAGAGGAAATTTAAAAAGTCAAGCACAGAACACTGAATTAGAGAGCATGACCAGAGAATAGGGCTAGGAGAAGAGACTGATATTCTCTGCTTCCATGTGAAGGAACATGGTCATTTATCTACTGTGAAATAATTCCTTTCTGAGACTGATAATTCCCTAGCCACTACCTGCCCCTTCCTCTTATGTATTTCACTTTGTGATAATCAGATGCCTCCAAATGCAGAGAAATTACACCTTAGTAACAAATATAAGGAAGTGATAAGAACTTGCTTCTTTGTATGGATTATTTCAGTAATAGACCCCAGTTTAGCTAAAACTCTCTGCAACTATTCTTTATCATCTGTTTTTTTGTTGTTGTTTTGAGACAGAATTTCACTATGTAGTTCATGATGGCTTGAGTTCACTTGTAGCCCAGGCTGGCCTCAAACTCACAGTGATTCTCCTGCCTCAGCTTGCTGAATGCTGGGATTACAGGCATGTGCCACCATGACTGGCTCTGTAACTATCCTTCCTAGTAGATCACTCAAACTATGACTCCAAGCTTGTACAAATATAAAATTTTGAATATTGGGGAAAAAAATGTGACACAACACAGAGCTGAAAAGCACTTGATGCACTTGATCCTGATGCACCATGTTGAAAACCCGAAATCAGGCTGCTGGCAGGGTGGCACACAGACTGGAGGAGACCTGAAGTACCTTAGGGAGCCCTGCCCCTGCCCATACCGCCCCAGAACATGGCTGCATCAACCTATGCCCGAGGAATGACACAACTGACCCACAAAATCAAGGAGCTAAGTAAGTGATTGTCATTTCAAGGCACTGTTTAGGATGGTCATGCAGCAAAAGTTAAGTAATATACGTTCTGAAGTATGAAACAGACTATGGGTATGGTGAGAGAAATTGTGCTATCTCTAGAAATTTTGGTATTTAAGAGACATGGCTAAGGAGCATTCATTCATTAAGTATGCATTGAATATTTATTATATGCCTTATTTTTGTGATGTCATAGACATTAACAAAACATACAAAGTTGGGGCTGGGGATATAGCTCAGTGGAATAAGCGCCTGCCTAGGAAGTGCAAGGTCCTGAGTTCGATCCCCAGTTCCGCCAAAAAAAAAAAAAAAAAATTAAAAAAAAACAAAACAAAACATACAATGTTTCTGAACTTTTTGAGTTTAGCTCTTAGCGGATAAAGCAGAGAATAAACAAATTCATAGAAATATATCTTCAGGGATTGATTGGGCTGTGATAAAATACAATGGTGAGTATAGGGTTCTTTGAGGGACTGAGTTAGTTGAGATGGTCAAAGAAAGCCTCTGTAAGCACATAGTGTAAGGGCATAGGCCAGCAGAGCCACTCTGCAGCAATGTAGGGCAGGTGTGTCCAATGGAAGGCCTGTGGGCTACACGTGGCCTTGGACAGCTAGTAGTACAGCTCCACATGCTCAAAAACTTTCACATTATAATGTACTCTTTAGTGATTTTTCACGGCTCTATTGCACAGCACTGTGTAGGCAACAGTGGAAAGCTGAACAGAGGAGGTGATAGTGCAGTGCTAATTTGCTGGTTTCACCCCCACCCCCAGGTCTGCCACACACAGCCCGCTGAATTAAACTCTACATAGATAACATGTCACATGTGCTCGTGTGACTTGTTGAGTAAAATACTACAATTACTGAAACACAGTGATTACTTGGACTAGAACTCTAACTGCACCTGTGTGTGAAGGGCAAGATGGGAAGTTATTCTTATTAAGCAGAGACATAAGTTCCCTTACTTTTAAAATTGTTTAATTTGGTAAAACAATTTAGCAAGTTAAAATATAAGAAATGAAGGAAGCTTTTTTACTTACACACATTAACTTGGTTACATAGTTCATATGCAGCTCAAGACAATTCCTCTTTACTCATTGTGGCCCAGGCTGGACACCCGTGAACAAGGAGATAGAATTTCAAGCAAAGGATATAGCAAGTGTAAGGACCTGAGGTAAGAGAGTGTGTGGGAAAAAGGATCCAGGCCATAAAGCTGAAGGTTTCATGATTTAGCAACACGGTTCTAATAGTCGAGATCAGCAACACTGACAAGAGCCAAGCTTTTAGTATCGTGGCCGTGGTAACAGTCTGCATTTTATCCTAAGCATAAGATATGGTCACTGGTGTAGGAAAGCGTGAGGGCAGCAACGTTTGTTACATTATGGAAAGAGCCAGGTGAAGGGGGAAGCAGGAAAAGCACTAACGTGACAATGCTCATGGCCAGCTGGAGGTAGAATAGTGTTGGTGGAAGTGGTGTGGGATTCAGGTATTTTCAGGTAAAACCATAACAATGTCAATTTATCAAATATGGAGGCTCTATGCCAAATTGTTCTAAGCCAAGCTGTAATTGGCACAGGAGAAACAGAATATTTTGGTGGGAAATGGTAGTAGTGGAATTATTAACTCAAATTGTACACATGAAGATTTGAGATAACTAAGAATTTCCTGAGGGATTTATTAAATGCATCTTTGGAAGTATCAGGTAGAGTAAACTGAGATAATTGCAAAATTCTTTGCTTCTTCTCATCTACAGAAAAAAGTGCAAAGGATCAGGGAGACAATGGGTATTTGGCTACGGTCCCCACAATGTGATATTAGGATGATAAACAGCCGAACACTGAGAGTAAACAAAAGAAACCATTTTTCCAGGCAGTTGACAACTACCTTGGAGTTGTGAAAATAAAAGCAAATTATATTCTATTCCAGTTGTTGTGAAACAAAATAGGGTGAATCCATATTGAGATTTAGTTATAGGAAGCAAAGGTTATCTGGGAGACATAAATCTGAACATTTTTGTACATTATATTATTATGAGAAGCCAGTGAGATTTTAGAAAACAGCTACAGTAGGTTCTCAAAAATCAGAACATATTGGGAGTAAAGAGAGGCTGAAAAATAGGAAGAAAACTCCTATATGCTGATATGAATATAGAACTGGCTAAGATGCTAAAAAGTATGGAGAATGAAGGAAATACATTAAGGAAATGATAAGTCAGTAACAGATTTTAAATTAGGAGCAATAATAGTATAATGTGTCATGAGTGAGAGGTTAAAATTTTAGGAAATGTTTCTGAAGCAGAAACCTCAGTGTCAGAAAATGGAAGAACAGTAACAATTCGACAAACTGAATTTTAAAGTATTTTAAGAAAATAAAATATATACTTTAAACCAACACTTCCTACCTTTCCTAATAGGAAAACATTTACATTATTACTATTGAAATCAGAGTCAAGGTAAGGAATCTTTTCATTACTGCGGTTATTTTTGTCTTGAAAATTTTGCACATAACAATAAAATATGAAGTGAAGATGTAATGGCTAAGGGGAAGTGTCAACTTGATTGGCTTTGGGATCTTCCTGGGGATGGCTGGAGCACCCTTCTGGGTATGTGTGAGTGGGACAGAGGAATGCCCTGTGGTCTAAGTTCAGTGTCTTAGTGCTTCTTCTCCAACACCATTCCCTTGCTTCACGTCCCAGCCACTGTAGATTAAAGATCTTTGTGTATCACACATTTCTGCCATGATGTTTCTGCCTTGGACTCAACTCACCGTGGATGGCATCCCCTGAAAACATTAGACAATTGAAGGCTCTCCTGTTTCAAACTGTGGGTTTGAGTATTGTGTATCAGTCACTTGGGGTAGAATAGCATGCCCAGTAATATATTCATATGTATGCTTATACATTATTTAATAAAATTTAAACATATATTTTACACACACACACACATATATATGTATATGTGTGTGTGTGTGTGTGTGTGTGTGTGTGTATATATATATATATATATATATATAATGATCACCTGAGAAGAATGCTAACAGTATGTCCTCCTTCTAAGTTATTGTTCTCAGATGACAGAACTACTACTAACAATATACAATAAAATGAGGTACCCTTATAACAAGCATAAGTGAGCCCAGTGGTAGGATCTGAAGGCATGTAAAGAAAGCAATAACCTACCTGTATGATTAGACAATGAGACAACTATGCTAATAAAAGATATAATTTGTTTTGGGAATAAAGTATAGATTTCCTTAGCTGTTATCTAATATTGATGTTTTCCTGTGTATGAAGCACATCAATTGTAGCAAATGGAAAATAAACAAAAGTAAACCTCAGCAAGCGCCACGTCCTGTCACTGTCAGCATTTCTCCTGTTTCTTTTTCTCACACTTCATGTATTCATTCCAAACATGTATCTACACATAAACATGTACCCTGAAATCTTTGGATCATACTTGTTGATAACTGTGAAGGGTCTGAGACTTTATTTTCCTTACAAGGTAGGAAATTCGTCTGACACAATCTATGGACGTTGGCAGCAGATGAGAGTTTTGGCTTGAATTAAAAGGAACCCTATCATGCATAGTAGCTACATAGCCAGAATGTCCTATTCCCAAGCTCCAACTCTTGGACAACAGAAAGAAGACCAGCCAAGTAGTGTCAGCATGATGCATCACGTCAGAAACACTTCTGAGTTCAAAGAACCCAAGTCCTTTCTTATGGCCATTCAGCAGGCTCATATTTTCCCGAGGAAGAAACCATCTATGTTACACTGGATAAAGACAAAATAATGCTAGTAATACTGGTGTTATTAATGTAATATGTACTAATAATTCCAGTAATCATTCCTAGTGTCACATAAGTGATTATTATAAGATTAATAAACCAAAATGAATGAGATTAAAACACATTAATTTAAATGATGAATTTTGAAATATATGAGGGATGAGTAGAGTTGTTTTCCTTTAAAGGCTACTCATCAGATAGCTGAAATCAGCCCAAGGAATTTGTAGCAGACTTGCAAGTACCAATTGCTCTTGGATTGGGAGTACTTAACATTAAACTTAACACGGACACCATTTTAATGCTACCACCTATTGTCTTTGCATCTAACCCCTAAAGTCCAAAGTACCAGGGAATGGGACTGTTTTAAAACATTTCATCGAGATTCTAACTAGTCTATCCTCTTTAGGTTTGACCAGATGGAAAATACCTCTTTATAACTATAGAGAGAACAACTCACAAGTTACATGAGTAGCATACAATGTGATGAATACATCTATATGTGAAACATGCTGTGCCTCTCTTAGGGTCACTATTTTGTCTCTGAAATCACAGCTCATAAACTAAGCTACAGAGTTATTAGGTCTTGTCTCAGGACACTCATTTCTGTAGCACTTATGAGTGCATGTCCGCTGGATCAGGGTGCTGAGGGTGTTGTTGCAGAAAGGCTGTGAAGTACCATGCACTGAAATTTTCTTACAATAACTTAGAAAAAGCAAAAAAAAAAAATGTGCTACATAGATGTGGCCTCTCATGGCAGAATTTCCCTCATCTTCTTCAAAACATGACAAAACCCTCTCATCCTACTTTATTGAAGGAGAAACTTAATTAACATCTCATAAGTAGGCTCAATTTTAGTAAGGGGAGATATAAGAAAAGTAATTAGCGATAGGCTTTATGCCAACTACATGACAACTATATGTTATCTTTAAATATACATATGCAACATATGTACGATATGTATTAGACTTACACACATATAAATCCATCATTACACTATTCACTGATATTCTGTATTCGCTGTTTTCTTTTCACATAGCCTGGCCAGTCCCATATTATTTTCCAAATCATGAGTGCTTCCCTGAAGTCTATGTATGTGCATAACTTTCCCCCAGGTTCTTTCCTTTAAAACACACTGGCTTCAAGTCAAGGGCATATAATGTACACAGAGTACAAATGTGTACTACAGGGAGGTTCTTAGAAAGCATATTCCCCACTCAATGAATGAGTTCAGATGAATTTCACATCTTGTAAATCCATTTAATTTCTATTTTAAGTCACCATCTACCTGTGCTGGAAGGAAAGTTAGTCTCAGGGTGTTTTACATGCTCCCTACAGGGATTTGCTATGTTATAGGAATTTCACGCATCAGGTGCCCCAGAAATCACACTCGTAGAGACTTAAGGAAGCTTAGTAGGATATTTTCAACATATTCACAGGAGTGAAGAGCATAGGATGGAGCAGAACAAGAAGCTGACCGCAGTGCATCACAAGAACGACCTTAGCTCACCCTGCAAGGACTGGGATGACTCTGTAAAACTCTCATTGGAGCAAGGAGACCAAGCCCTTAGACCTCCATATTAGCCAGTTCTTGGCTGTAGTATGCTCATGGGAAAAGGTAAGCACCTCGGGTAAAGGGATTTTACTTAGACATAAGCTTTATTATCAGTTGTCAACAGTTCCAGGACTGGAAAATGAGGTTCCAGGCATGAAGAATGCATCTAGAGGGAGATCAGCCTGTAAACAGAGCCAGAGCATAGACACTGAGTGGTGGTTGGTCCTCGACCACTTATATAAGCTACTACCAGTCCCACCTTCGTCCATTTCTGCGTCGCATGTACAGGCCGCCAGCTCACATGCTTTTCCCAGCTCGCGGATGCTTTTTCCTGTATTTGATATATGAAAATCTCATGAATCCACTCATGGTTCCTTCTGCCTATGCATATATTCTTTTAGCTACTATTTTCTGGGCTCTTCATTCCTTCTGGAATATTTCTAAGAAATTGTGCCTTGGTCTGTGCTGCTCCTCAAGGGGCTTTGTACTTTCTCTTAAGAATCATGGGAAAGGAATATAGGGTGAAGGGAATAGTTTTTCTTCTAATCTGGGAAAAACCTTTCTCCCATTGTATTTATATAGATTTTATCCTTTCCAACTGTTCCACAACCCTAATTCTCCCTAAGATTCAAGATTTTAGAATATAGAGCCAGAAAGAACTTCAGGTTACTGTATCTTTAACGAAACTCTCCCTTTGTGTTCTTGAAAGCAGTGAATACTTTGCTTGTGTAACTGTGAAAAAAGACTTGGGAAAATATTGGAAACATTTTTAAAAGTCAGAATCACTGTGGTTCCTGTATTTGTAGTATGGAATATCGACAAAAAATAAAAATGGGGGAGTTTTTAGAGATGTAAAAGAAGGGAAAATCCAATTACGGTTTCTGCTTTACCTATTAATTCCTTAAATAGTGGAGCTAAGCATTTGTATTGTTATAGCTATGGCATCTAAGAAGCACTTAACAAATAACAATATCCTTTGGACCACAGTTTAACTTCTAATAGTGGCCCTAATATTACCTTTCTACCTGTTGTCCAAAGCAAAACTAAGTACTTTCTCCTCCATGATGCCAGATACAATATACAGTACACCTGTGCTATACATTTGAAAGTTTGCTTTGTGATTGTTTGTTTACATCATTTATGTCTGCATTAGGCTCACAGATCTTTAAAGTTAGGGTGGTGTACACTATTTACATTAGCGATGTTTGCTGATTAACTGATTCTTTAAACTGGGGCATGATGTTTGTAGTTATAGTAATATGGATAGCAATTCAGGTCAACAATGTTATGAAATGTTTCACAGACATTTGCAATTTTCTTTAAGCTTTTAAAGCAGAGAAGTGAGTTCTATATATTTAGAAATACATCCATCATAGTAATCAACTAATGAGATTGATTACAACATTCAACTCTCTAAAACAAGTACCTGCACTGAACGTTTTATTTCCAAAGGTAACATATAAAGGAGGTATTTTTAAATCCCAAACTATATTAAAGTTTTTTTCTTTTTTATTGTATTATAAGTTGGGTTCTAGAGGGTATAGGTAAGAACAATTTTTACCTGGTGGATGAAAAACATACAACATATTGTCACAAGAGGGCAGCCTTTTAACATAAATTGTTTCTCAGTTTGCAGAATTTCTTGAATTTTGAGTTAGTTATTTTAACCTGCACAACCAAATGACAATAAAGGAATGAAGGAAATTGAAGAAAACATTTTACGAATGCTGTTTATTTTTGTTACTGCTAATTGAATGTTTTAATGTGTAAGAACTTCAAAGTCTGATTGTCTCTTGCAAATTCTTTGTGTTACAGCTTTTAAAGATCAAAGAAGAAAGTAAGTGCCTGGCTTGAATGCATCAGACTTGTCAAATAATCCTACAAATCCATCTCTGATATGACCAAAATTCTAACCAAGCAAAGGCGGCACGAAATAATCACAATCATGAATAACCGAGGTTTAATGAGTATCACTTGCTTCTTTCTATTTTTAACCTCTCATATTTCTAATTTTTAACCTTTCTAATTTCACAAATACGTGGAGATGTTTGTGAAAAGCAATTGGCAAGATGGCTCGGTGTACAGCTTATCTGGATCTCTTAAGTTATCCAGAGGCCGCTCTCAGATCCGCAGCATCGGTATCTCTCTCTAACTAGGGACTGCCCCCTGCTCAGCAGAGGCAAAGATCGTGCTCTCGTTCTAGGAACAGAGTCCACAGTGCTCTGAATGGCTGATCCCCACCTGCCTCCACTTGGATTTCTACACTTACTGAATTGGAAACTGCGCAGTTGGTGCCCTGCTGCCTGGAGTTTCACAAGCCTCCTTGGTGATTTGATGCATGCTGAGTTATGAGAACCACGAGCAGCTGCCGTCAGAGCAACAAAGCAGAGGTCCCTTGCTTAGTTTTAAAATCCTGTGTCTGATTTTCAGTGTTATTGCTTTCTCCAATTTAAGACTGAATCCACTCAGGTTATTCTGCCCTCCCTCGTGTCCATGATTACTCCTAACCTGCGTAAGGCCCAGATTATTTAAGGTGCTCTAACTGAAGACATCTCTACATCGTTCGGGTGGAGTTATTCAAGTGTAATTATGGGGTTACTCCACGTTCTTTCCATTCCTGTGCTCTTTTTCTCAGTCACTTTCTGTCTTATGGTCACCTCAGTCATCTGGTACATAAGCTTCTTTCCCACTAAATCCATGTTTCTGAGTGTGCATTTGGGAATTAGCATAGGGGTACAGTTATTCTCACATCTGGGATTGGCCCTGGAGGCGCCCTTCTGTTTTGATTTTCTCTCCTGAACTTTGAATAATAAATTTCGTAAGGTCCCATTTCCCTGCAAAGATTGGAACTCTACTTTGTTTGCTAATTTCTCTATATCCAGAAAAAAAAATCTATGCTCCAAATTGCAATGTTCCCATCCCAGAAGCAGCCCAATCCCTGTGAGGATTGATTCAAGCTTTCTGATGCCATGACTTATGAATGTCATTTCAAGTTAGTAAAAGCGGGCCTCAACAGTGGGTAAAATTTGAGGGCATTTCATTTTCAGTTTCATTATATTATATGTGATGTTAAAATGTAACTTCTTGGGCCAAGGATATAGCTCAGTGGCACAAGAGCCTACCTGGCACACAGAAGGTCCTGAGTTTGATTCCCGGTACAAAAAAAAAAAAAAAAAAAAAGAAAAGAAAAAAAATAACTTGTCTTTCTAAATTAGGGAAGTATTTGTTCCCACAGTTTGGCATTGTGAGGGATAATGATAAATGTCTTTAGATTTTTAAAATATTATGTGTTCTCAAAATTTGGGAATCTGTTCTGGGACTCTAAGGACATATTTATTCCTTGAAAGAAAAAAAAATTAAAGATATTCATATCTTGTTTTAATTTATCCTTGCATTCCTATACTGTATCTTGAAAATGACATAACTGTTTTTCAAAGTAAGAAAGAGTCTAACAGAATAGGAATTTTTATTCTGAATCTTTAAAATAAAGCTAAGAATAAAATAAGCATAGACTTAAAATACCACTGTAAATTGACATAGCAGAATTAAAACTTCATGTGTTTTATTATTATTATTATTATTATTATTAGTCCAGCATGCATAGCAATGCTTAAAAAGAGGGGGAAAAGTCAATTTTCTTACCCACTCCTTGAGTTTTACATCCCAAGTCTAAAACGGAAGCATTACGTATTATATGTGAATAGAAGTTGTCCTGCCCCTTGAATTGCTAGGTTAGGTTGTGAATAAGAAAAAAGATATAAAGAGGAAACAGGGACATTTGGATTATTGGAGTGTGGAGCCCCTTTTCACTTCAGGCTAAGCTTAGTATCTGAAGAGGATGGTGTCTTGTTGGCCAAGTGATTGGAGAATCCAAGAATGGCGGTGAAATGCAAAGCTGGAAAGCTCCCCTGTAGATGCTGGTGGGAAAGAAAGGAAAATGGTGGTTCTCTGGTGGAAGTACCTTGGTGGGGGTAATCTTTTTATAATTCCAGACATACAATGAACTAATCATGATCCTGTGGATTTGAGACTGTTACGATGTTTTTCATAGGCCTAGAAGACATGAAGAGGCCTTGTGGTTGTGCTTGTAGATCCAGAAGTGAATTTTGTATAAGTTAATAACTGCAGACCCTATAGGAATAAGTTTATTTTGGTTATTAACATTTGTTGCGGTCCCATTCAGCCCCTGCCACCCCATTGTAAAATCTCAACACCATAGAACAAGCCACTGGATTCGAGATTCAAGGCTGGGAAGGGGACAGGGAAGAACCGAAAGGGCGATTCTATCTTACCATGCAATGCACAGAAATGCACTCTTCACTGTCATCCAAGTAATGGTAACTTACAATCCTCAGCTTGTAACTAGGAGGTAAAACCTGCTCAGCAAACTGAGCCTTGCCTTTATAAGCTGAAAAAATGATGGGAAACATCTTAGCCTGTTGGACTACATGTAAATATTCAGTTCACTGTGTTCTTTATACCTCAACATTGATAATACAATCCATTCAAGTAATTTCATGTAAAATACATTAGAATTTAGTTAAATTAGTAATATTTTAAATTCTACATTTTATCTTCTGATAACTAAAATGATAGTGATTCATCAATTTTCATCCTGAAATATAAACATTTTCACGAAAGTTTTACTTTCATTAAACTAACTTTATACCAAATGAGCTCATTAAACTTTTCATTAAAATAACTAAAGCAAAAGGTTAAAGTATAGATTAGTAGAATAGTGTGATGATATAAAATGATATTAAAAAACTTCCTCATGGACAGTAAAATACCAAATCACTGCTTGCCATTTTGTGTTCAAGCTAGAATAAAACTTATTAAACCAAAGAACATAATACAGCAGTATTTTAAAGTACATATTATGTGTAATAACAAAACATTGTGCCCTAATAATTAACATTCTAATGAATTGGATCTAATAAGATATATTCATCATCTTATTGCTGAGCAATTCTGAGGCAATCAGATGCCAAAGAATCAGTGAATTAAATATTTTTGAACTGCATACAGATTTAATATTTGAAAATTGTTACCCTTAGCATTAAGCGATTTCTACTTGGCATGCATAGTGTTCTCTTCCTGTGCAGTAACAAGATTTAGTCCTACCTGACAGAAGCAATTGGGAGTTTTCTAGAGCAACATAACCCCGTTATTGGAACTGTAACTTTCTTTTGTATTTGAGTATACTTCCTTTCTGTTTTTAGTGTGAAATACCTTCCTGTTTGCTGTCCTAGACTTAGCACATTACTGAAACTGTAATAATTGCTCAGTAAGTACTGGTTGAACAAACGGATAGGTTATATTGTGATAGAATTAAGTTGTCAAGTTTATAGTTAAGTCTCTTTACACATCCAAAGAAAAATAAATTTTGGAGAAATCAAATATAATACTGTAATTAGACAAGGTACAAGTTAAATGATGACTGTACTGTGTTACAAATTTATAACAAAGACTAGCAGTTGGAATGTCACTGCTGAAGAACTAGTTCAGCTTATATATTTGGCATTTGAACACAGGTATAAACGTGCAAGGGAATCTTTGATTTGAAAGTTACCTGAATAAGTAATTTAAAGGGAAAATCATGTTACAATAAATATTCTAGAACCTAAATTAAATTCAATATTTAGAAAATATACAATCAGATCAAGTTTTTGCAGAGGATAACCAAGACTTATTTCTCCATAATAACATTTATCCAATAAATAATCATACAATATTCGTGATGAATGGAATGAAGGCTGATATCCTTTTCTTATATTAAACTATAGTATTTAAATTCACATACAATTCAGTTCTATTTATGTGGCATGGATGTTGCATATTATTCAAGCAAGTTGTTGTTTTCCTAGTTTGCTGACAGTTTTTCAGCAGCAATGGATGTTGAATTTTGCCAGATTCTTTTTCTATGCTGTCCTTTTTTTATGTTGTTATAACAGAATGCCTGACACTGGGTAATGTATGAAGAAGAGAGGTTCGTCTGGCTCATGATTCTGGTAGCTGGAACATCCAAACAGTGTAACATTGCCATCTGGCTATATCATAGTGCAGCAGATGGAATATAGGAGGAGGAGTGTGGGAGGGAGAGGGAGAGAAAAGGAAGCAGAGAGAGAGGCTGCTCAGAGAGGGAGCCGGAGAGTAAGGAGGGGCCAGGTTTATTTATCAAATCTCTCATAGGAACTCATCCACTCCTGGGTGTGCTAATCTAATCCTGAGAAAACCGACTCAGTCTTTCAAGGAAAACATCCATCCATGCATGAGGGCAAATCCTTTTTTACCCTAAAGCCTCTGAAATCCCTCAGGAGCACAGTACTGGGAAATGCAGCCTCAGCCTGGGTTTCAGTGGGGACAAACCACAGACAAACCATACTGTGTGCCTACTCAGTTGACCATATAGTTTTTTTTCTATTAATATAGTAATGTATATGAGTAGTTTTTCTTTTATAAAATTGACAACTTGTGTAATTTAACTAAAGTCAGCCAAAATATTAGCACTTTGACACATTCAATGATTTCATCTATAAGTATTTATTTTAAAGTAAAAACCTAGCATGAGATCTAACTTTTTAATACATACTTAAGTATAAAATTTACTATTTTTAAATACAGGGATGATTTTTACAGAAGATCTATAGAACTAATATAATTTATCTTATATAACTGAAGTGTTATACCTGTTCCCCAGCAACTTTACCTTCCACTTCCTCCCAGCTTCTGGAAGCCAGCATTCTCCTCTTTGTTTCTTGACCACTGGTCCTGAAAAACCTTCTTAGATATGATACTGCAAGCACAGGCAACAAAATAAAAGAATTAACAAGTGGAATAACATCAAACTAAAAAGCTTTTGCATGGCAAAGAAAAAACCAGAGGAGTAAAAGGCAACTTAAAATACAGGAGAAAAATATTTGTAAACCATGTATCTGATAAAGAGCTATCAGGAGTTGATCAGTCTCTGAATCTTATGGACAAGCATATGGAAAAGGTCCAAATACAGACAAATGCAATTATGGTTTGTAGAGTGCAGGAAGGTCAAAACTCTGCGGGAGCTGAGACAAGCACTTCTTTGGAGCACCCATATTTACTGGGTTTTCACAGATTGGGTACAGGAAGTGTGGGGTATTGAAAGCCTGCAAAAAGAACATAGGCAGTAAACCCTGATAGTTAAGGGAACTATTTGATCTCTAAGGTGGACAATTCTGGAATAGGGAATGTCAGCAGTCTGTGTCCTCCGCTACCTCAGCCATGGTGTTCCCTTGTCTTCAGAGCACTGTGAATATGAGCTTTTCCAACAGGGGCAAAGGCTCCTTCATGGTTGGCAACTTAACCCTACATAGCCTGCTCCCCAACAAAGGTTGAACATCCAAATTGTAGGAGAAGCTCTTACAATTAAACGGCCCAAAGTAGTTATGTGATTAAAAAGTGGACAACAGATTTGAATAGACAATTCTCCCAATAAGTAAATAAATGTACAGACATATATGAAAAGATGAAGATGCTCAGTGTCACTAGTTGTCAAAAAAATGCAAATCAAAACCATAATAATAGATCTCCTTACACATGTCACAATATCATGTGTGTGTGTAGGTGGATGTATATACGGTGATATGCCTATACATAAACATATACATATATGTGTGTGCACACGTATCTGTATACAGAGACATCCATATTAGCAAGACAAGTGCTGGAGAGGGAGGAAGTGGAGAAAATGGAATGTCTGTATATTGTGTACGAGAATGTAAAAGTGTAAAATGGTCCAGTGGCTATGGAAAACAGGATGGTGGTTCCTCAAAATATTAAAAAAGTAATTATGTCTGCAACCTCACACTTATTTTCTTTATTTAAGAGTTAAAAACATGACTTTAAAGAAATAGTTCCACTCACAAATTCATTGCAGCAATATTGATAATAGCCAACGTGTGTGAACAAGCTAAACGTTCTTTGGCAAAGGAATACATAAAGATATAAGACATATTCAGTGGTATATTTTTCAGTTTTAAAAAGGAAGGAAGTTGGGCACAATGTACCACAATATTAATGAACCTGGAGGTCTGTGTACTAAAGGAAACGAGCCAGTCACAGAGGCATAATTATTATCTGATTCCACTTATATGAGGTATGAAAAATATTCAAACTTAGAAAGGCAGAAAATAGAATGGTGATAACTTTTTAAACTAAAAGTCAATTTTGCATTGTTGGGATTTGTATGGTTTTGGTATCAGGATAACTGGTCTCACAAAACAAGTTTGGAATTGTCCTCTTATTTCTGAAAGTTTAAATTGTTTATTATTTTATATCTTTTTTCCCTTTATATGTAGAAAAATTTTTATTCCTAAGTTTAATCTCAATAACAATGATACTGCAAGAGTTGGTCATCATAGGAATACAAAATATAGTAGGAGTTTATATTTCTGAAAATACCAAATTGTTACTATAATATACTGATAATTCTTATTTATATGTATTTGAGTTATTAATTTTATGAATTTTACAAAGACATTTTAAGATCAAAGATTGGCTTCTACCTAATCTTTAAGTAAATGAATTCTCAAGAATGCAAACAAAATTGAACATTTGCTTAAATAAACATAATTAGGAAGAAATTTTTGTTCAGGAAATATGTTCCAAAACAATACAATGTTTTGTGTCAACACTGTTCTCAATTTTTTCAGATAACAAAAAGCTGTCTTACAGGCACTTGTATTTGTAAGTAACAAGTTGTGATATAGGCAGAGATACATTATTTCTGACCCAAAGCAGAAGACACGTTTAAGGCAGCCAGGACAGTGCTTGGAAAGCAGTTTTCTTTCTGCCGTGTGCCAAAGGATACCAGTATTCAAAAGGAACTTTTAGCTAGTTCTCAAAGCGGTGATGAAAGTACTGAAATAAACAACGTAGGACATTAAATAAGTTGAATTTAAAGCACCTCATTATCGTAAAATTATATCTTAAATATATTTCGTAAAGAAATAAAAGTAGCAGTTGCAAGGTCACTTACGCCCAAGTTAGTAACACGGAGCTCACCTATCAGCAGGCATTTCTTCTCAAACTAATCTCAACATACATGTTTCCTAACATTTTCTCAGTGTCTATATTACATAAATCAAGTAATATCTACATTTGAAATAATTTACAACAACCTTATCAAATTGGCCATCATACATAGCGAGTAGTAATGACCCCTTTGTATCAGAATTCTTAGTAGCTGGCATTTTCTACTAACCAAAAGCTAATGGAAAAAGTTACATTTTATACCTATTAAATACAGGTGCATGTTCATTAGGACATCTTAACTCATGATTAGACTTTAAGAAATTGCTGTGATTTATGCTGATCCTCTAAGACTGAAATGTTTTCTTATGATTTAGAGTTGAAATACCTCTTTTATTAAATCTTGACACCAAGTTTGAGTCCTGGAATATAAATTGTAGGATTGAAAACACAATAGCTAATATTGATGTCTATAAAATACTGTGATTTTCTCTCTTTCACCATATGGCATCTGATAGCACCTCGCCTTTAGCAGTGCACCATGAGAAGTGGCCTTGGCAAGCCTCATATAATGGAGGAAGAAGTTTCCTATCTGAACATTTCCTCTCTGAAATAGCTCTCCCTAGGATTTTATTGCAAAGCTCATTGTGTCCTATGTTTGCTTCCTTGTTTTGTTTATTAAAATTAGATTTCCCATAAACCTCTGGCAGTACATAAAAATGCCATATTTTCGTCTAATGAGGTTGAGTAGCTTGAAACAAGTCCATCAATCCTTTGTTTAATAAACTAATATTCATCTATAGTTTTGACTATAGAGAGTTCATAGAAGTTTACATACAGTTTTGGAAATCATACAAAGTACTTTTTTAAAAAAGTAACTATGTTTATTCTCCACTTAATTTTTTGAGATATTGAGAGCAACTCTACATTTTTAAAAACATTGACTAAATATAAAATTCAAAATTAGCAAGTGAATACAAAATAAATACAATTTCCAGTGTTAACAGTATTCTCACTGTAGTAAGTAATCTAATTTCTAGGAGTTTTTTCCTATCATGTTAGCTTTACAACTAAATCTATATAATGTTATCTTGTTAAACACTGTAGCTTACCTAAAGAACAGATTAAGAAGAAAATTATGTCAACTAACTTTATGAATTCCTAAGTCATTAATAAAATACATATTACCCAGTGGTCCAATACATCATTAACAGCGCTACCACAGGTGCTGTTTAGCTTTATTTGAAGACATTTTTTGTACATACTTTGTTTTCAGACCAACTAACTTGTTTAAAACATGAAATCTTGGTGCTGTTATAAGTTATGCTTTAGATCTGGTTTACTAGATTTTATAGTTTCCATTGTGTGACATTAGCAATTAGGATATATTCAAATTTGAAAATCATGGAAGCTTTTGTTTGAGTAACAAAGGCACTCAGAATCCTCAGTTCTGTGACAACTTTTTGTATTTCCAGATGGTTTCCTGTCTTCAGTGATGTCTTTCAGTTATGGTCCTAAGTGACTAAGGCCATTAAAAAAATGAGATATGATTTGTCTTACTATATATTTGCTAAATGTAAATATAATCATGCAGAAATTGTCTGTGAGCTTCACATATCTAAAAACCCAACCCAAGCCCTTTTAGCAATCATGATGAATTTTTACATATTTATGTAACACATTATATGCATAGGCTGCTTCTACTATTTTCAAGCAAGAATATTATTTTAAACTAGTAATAAGTCATACTCGTAAGGCTGCTTTGATCGTTCTTTTTTCCTTGATCTTTGGATTTCTTTAAATGACATCACCTTTATCTGTAGTTCTTTGCCAAGTGCTTCCTATTGAATATATACTGCAGCCAGTGTAAAGAAAAGTAAAATTCCCAGTATTAAGATTAATAGTAACAAAGCTGACAGTATCAAATTTTGGTCTTTTTTTTAGTGAATGGTTGCAGTGATTGCTTTTGATTATGAAACAATTGCCACTAACCCCTGTGGCTGAGTTCATGATGGATGTTGACATCTGGGTTGTTCTGTGAAACACTTCATTCATTGGGAGTCATGTTTGTGGAGATTTTTGGTGTTGCCATTTTGAGTTTCACAGTGAGCAATGTGCTATTGCTTCAGACATTGGAAACTGAAGTTGGTGGTTTCACTGTTCCGCTGGAGCTTTCACTTCTATGGTGGAAGGATATGTGCTGGGTATTCTCTGTGGAGTTAGCACTGGAGTCTTGCAAAGGCTGAGAATTCTCGGCACTCCAAGTCTGCACCGCCCACACCAGCTCCAGAAGCAGTATGGCCCCAGTTCCCAGACAGAGCAGGACAGCCACATTGGCTCCTGAATGAGTAAGCAACAGTGGATCAGACCCTCTGAATCCCTGGAGTCCACTTCATGTCCTGTTCTTCCTGCATCATCTCTCTTGTATGATTTGTCAAATGTTCAGAAGATTTCCTCAAGGAAACCATCTACATCTTGAATTTATTCATTGAACTCTTTATCTCGTGTAGTTTTTCTATAAGTTTCTTGCCAACTGATTAAATTTTTGTAATTAAAATAATGTAGTATACTTCAGGTGTTCCATTCAATCTTGGAATTTTTTTGATTTTTGGCAATTTTTCACAAAGAATTTTACTACTTCAAGTACAATGAAATTTGTCATTAAATTATTTATACTAATACAGAATCTCATTAATGTTTCTTTTTCCTATAAAAATGTAATCTCTTTATCACTGATACTTATGACTTGTGCTTTTTTCCTCTCTCAAAATTAATTTTTGGCCATATCAGTATTTACCTCTATGTCTGTCTTCTACTTTACTGATTTTTAATCTTCTCTGTAACATTTTCTTTCTTTTATGTAATTTGTTCTACTTTTAGATTTTTAAGGTTGAAAATTAGTTCAGTTATTCTTTCTTTTTTAAAACACTGACCACACAAAAATTTTACTCTAAATCTCCCCTGACTTTAACCCGCCCACTTTGCTGTCCTGTAGCTTTAATTTTATTCCATTTAACATGTTGTGACTTCTCCCTTTGAGTCACAGGCAATTTAAAGATGTGTAGCTCAATCTTACAATATTAAAGTCTTTTCTGGATAGCTTAGTTTTACTCATTTCAACTCATTTCTAGTATGGTCAGATATCTTTTATTTTAGTATCGAATTTAGAATTTGGGTTTCTTAGTAAGAATTTTCCCAAGATTTCAGAGTTTGAAACCTTGTTGGAACACATTTTGTGGCCTGGTTATGTCATATTTTGGCAAATATTTAATGAGTAGTATAAATGAACATGTACTTTGTAGTTTTTATAAGTACTGTTTAGATTAAATGTAAAAATCTATTTTACTTTTCCTCATTATTTCATATATTAGCCTCATTTTCTCCAGTTATTTTATTAATTAGCAATATAACATGATAAATCCAAATCAGCTTATACATTTATCATCATGAAATATCTCTATTCATCTATTATAATATTTCTTATTTTGTGGTATAATTTTTCTTGTTTTTACATATCACATGAGGTGTCCTACTTATGGTATGAATGGTAGATTTTTAAAATAATATTAACTCATCTGTGCCTAATATCTGATATACAACCCTTATATACATTTTTCTTTCTGATCTGGCAATCTTTTTTTTTTTTTTTTTGCGGTACTGGGGATCGAACTCAGGACCCTGCACTTGCTAGGCAAGTGCTTATTCCACTGAGCTATATCCCCAGCCCCCTGACAATCTTTTATTTGGAATGTGTATTTCATTTATACTTAAAGTGATCATTGATGTGTTTTAATGAAATTCTACTATTTTATTCTTTACATTATGTTAATTCTTTTATTGTGTGTGTGATACCAGGGATCGAACTCAGGACCTTGAGTTTACCAGGTGCTTATTCCACTGAGCTATATCTCCAGCCCAATATTAATTCTGTCATATTCCCTTCCTCTTTTTTCTTTCAAGCTTTTTAATATTCATTGAATAATTTTCAGTGTTCCAATGTAATTCCTTTATTGACATTTTAACAAGCTCTTCTCCCAGGATGTAGAGGTTCTTTAGGGATTATAATAGGCATCCTTAGGTTATCACAGTCCTCTTAAAGTTGACAGGGAACATCTCATGTAAGAGAGTACCATAGAGGCAGAATTGCCACACCTGTCCTCCCCATTGAGATATCACCTATTGCTTTTACTATACACATACTATCAGCCACCTAGTACACCGCAAATTTTTCATTAAGCCATCATTTGCTACTCTAAGAAAAGAAAAAAAGGTCTTAATAGTTCACGTGCACTCACTCATGTAGTTATTAAGGGGGCCCTTCTCTTTGTTTGCCATAGATCACAATTTCCTTATTTTTCTTTTATTTTCTTTTTGTAATTAGGTCTCTTAATGACAATTTTTCTACTTTTATCTGAATAAATCTGTATTTTGGCAGGAAATATTTTATCTAGTTCTAGAATTTAGAGTTGGGTGGGTATTTTTTCTTTGAGTTTTAGAGTATTTGTTCCATTGATTTTATAGTCTCTCTTTTCTCATGAAAGGCCATTGGAATCAATTTTCATTTTTATTTTTGTTTTTATTTATGTAGTTTGTTGTCACCTGTCCTTTAACAACTCTTTCCACTTTCCATCTCTCTTCCCTGTGGTTTGGCCTGTATTTGTTTTCTTCATTTTTATCCTGTATAGAGTTCTTTAATTTCTTGAATCTGTAAATTTGATATTTTCTCTCCAATTTGGGAAATTTATGTCTTATACACTTTCGTTTTATCCATCTAACTTTCTTTTGTTTATTCTTTCTAGGACTCCATTTGCACAATTGTTCTAATTTTACTTTCCCCTCTTTATTCTTTATATCAGAGTATTCAGCATGGCATGGCTTCCACTGTATACATTTTCATTCTGTCATCTCTAATCTACTGTTAAGCCCAATAAATGACATTTTCATGTCAGATATGGAGGGCTTCCGCCTTAGATTTAGTTTCATTAGTTTTTGAGTGTTTATTTTTGTGCTGATTCCCCATATTTTCATCCTTTGGACCATCTACTCCTTTAATTTTTCAGCGTGTTTATAACAGTTAATTTTCACTCTTTGGCTTCTAATTCCAAGATGTGGGCACCTCAAAGTTCTACATGTGCTTGTGCTTTATGTGTCCCGCTTTCATGTGTTTTAACGCATAGCCATTTCATCTAAGATGCTGGACTCTGTGGAGGGTAATTTGTAGAGCTGCTGGCCGAGTCCTGTTTTTTTTTCTTTGAGGTGACTCTTCTCTAACATTATTTGTATCCTTGCATACAAACAGCAAACTGTCACTCCTATGTGGTGTAGAAGTTGAAATATTGGTCCTTTTCTAGTGCTCCTGCTGTTACTTTCTGTGGGAAGAGTTCGAGTCTCTTACATTGAAGGCAAGTTAGAGACCATCCATGTATCTGAACGCAGTGTATCTGCAGGTTTAGATCTGCAATCTTTATGACATTCTCCTCTGTGGTTTTCACGTGTGTTGGATCCCCTTCCACACCTCTCAGTTTCTGAGCTCTTCCATTCTGCCGGCCTGTAACTTTGTACTGTGACTCTCGAAGCAAGGAAAACTTGCGGGTTTACTCGCCCAGTGCAATCACAGAGAGTGCAATGTGGTGTGAAACTGCATCAGGGTGGATTTAAACCACCGCACTCATTTTCTTTTAGTGATCAAATGCTCTGCCAGTGGTTAGATACCCTGACTTTTAAGCCTATTTTCTGTTTTATAATACCATGAAATGTGTTTTTAAAAAAAATGTGTGTAATTTTTTTCACTTGAACTTAGGTTAATTAGATATAAACTACTACTACATTTTGTATTGAAACTATTTGTATGTTAACTTTTGTAAAACTATTCTGTTGTTAGAGAACTTTTCAAGTATTGATTTCCTCTGAAACTAGAATTGAGATCAAATCCCCAATTTCTCAGAAACATGCATATGTGTGAATTCTGACCACACTAATGAAACATATCCTCACATGAAAACAAAAATGATAGACACTATATTTTGGTATCATTTTAATTGATGCAAAGTGGCAAAATAAGCCCCAAGTTTCACTAATAAATTCTGTTGTGGTAATTACTTTCTTCTAACTAGCTAATTTTATGGGGTAGAAATGGAATTAGTACGGTGATAATGTTTGCCAATATTCTAGTTTTGTTTATTTTTAAAATGTAAAACCTCTTTTGTTTTTGGTCCTGCTACCTATATAATGTAAAATCTCTCATATAAAATTGAGTGCTGAATTTGTGATCCAGTTTGAACTAGATTTTTATGAACAAAATTCTCACTTTTGAATGAAAGAAAGTTTTTGGTTGATATCAAGCAGAAGTCATAGCAAGAAGGAAAATAAGGAAATATTAATTGTTCTCTTGTAGCAAACATTATATTAATGAAACTTTGAAATTTCAATTTTATTTCTAAAAAATTCAAAAAATTTTACTGGTTTCCAATATATTCAAAGCCACATCATTAAGTACAACTTCTGTGTAAGAAGGGGTTTCCATAAATACGTCCATTAATAGCAAATGGACCACTATGGAGAAGATGGACAACAGACTGAGGAAGGGAGGCCCTGTGCAATAATCTAGATTATCTGCGTTCATGAAACCCTATGCATTTACCATGGCATGTATAAAATAGAAATTAGATTCCTGTGAACTTGCTAATTAGTATGACTTTCATGAACATTTCATTAACCTAAATGGTTTGGGTTTCCTGTAGATAGACTGTGTGTATTCTCATCTTTAACCTTTCCATAATGTACTCTAATTATAGATTTTATTGATTCTTACTAGCAATAGCTTACAAAGTTATATACTAATTGTTTTTCCCTAGTATGTAAGTGATTTTGTCTTGTAGCTCACCTCTAGGGCTAATTATTTATTCTGGGTTAACAAAAATTCCGCATCATAGTAGCATTGGTTTAAACTTTATAATGAACTCATTATTATCAGTCATTACTAGCTGGCTTACAGCACTGTGCAGCTAATGAATTCTCAAAATATTTCTTGGGAGGTTAAAGACTACCTTAAATAACTGCCCAAATACATTTATTTATCTGTGTTTGCTTTAAAAGTTTTCTTTTCACTGTAAAGGAGTGCAAATGAAATGAGGAAGTAAGGAGTTTGGTTAACTGAGTTGCAAAAGTAAGAATGGTTTATTATATTTTTCCTTCATACTTCAATGGTTGTCTGATTTTGTAAATAATGCCATGTTTAACTTTTAAGGACTTTTAGTGTTAGCTTGTTGTTTAAAATTTGAACAACTTTCTGCTTTTTGTTTAATATGGTTTCTGAGCAGTCTGGGACTCCAGAGGTACCAGTATATACAAGTTAATTTATTTTTTTAAGTTAATTTAAAACGTAATTTGATGTATGTACCAAGAGGGAATGTCTCAGTAGCAACCTTTGGCTTTTTGCAGTCAGATGATGCTTAATAATGGGATATATCTGGCTCTCTATACATATCCTCTATGGTATAGTATACCAGTTCAATGCTGCATTTTGTTACTGTAATGAACACTGAAGGCCACTGTAACACGTTGGTAGCATTTTTGTATCTAAACCTGCCCCTCCATAGAAAGGGTGCAGAACCAGTGGTGTAGAAAAGATAGGAAGTGGTATTCTTGTATATGGTGTGCACGATGTACGCAGCTGAAGGCTTCAGGGTCGCTGTGGGGGAGTCAGTGAGTGAACACTAAATGAGTGAGAAAGTCCAGGGCATTACTGCATAATACTGGAGGCTTCATTTCATGTCCCAGTTACACTAATGTTCTATTTAAAATTTTTTCTTCCTTCAATAAAAAGTTAATTTTAGTTTTTATAACTTTCACTTCATCCACCTCTAAAATCTTTTTTCTATTTTTGACTCATAATAGCAGCATAAATTACAAACGCATTGTTAGGTGCACACAGAACTATTTTTATTTTATTGTTCTGTAAATACTTTCTATTGTCTGTACTTTTAAAGTTTATTGTTAACAGTTAGGATATGAATACATGTTAGCATATGCATGTACAAGTCAGGATCACCAACATCCCTGTCCTCCACTTCACGATAATCACACCAAAGTCTTCAGGAACGGGAAGATGCATAACATGGTCACCCTCTCTGCTAAGACTCCCTTCTTCAAGAGCATCTCCTGAGGAACTGAGCCCAGTCCATTTTGCAGTAAACCACTTTTGTTATGTAGGAGTACACTCTAAAGTAATGGTATTTGTATAATATAATTAATACACAAACTGGTGATGTAGTGCTCTTAATTACCTTCTTTGTGACTATGACAAAATACCTGATACATGCAACTTAAAGGAGAAAAGGATTATTTTGGCTCAGAGTTTGTAGAAATTTCAGGCTCCGAGACAGGGTAGCACGGCAGTGGGGCACAGTGGAGGAAGAACTGGTATCTGTGTGGCAGCTAGGAAGACAAGAATGAAAGGAAGAGCTAGGGAGGAAAATGTACTTTTCCAGGCCAGGCCCCAAGTGACTGGTGTCTTGTGACCAGACTCAACCTCCAGAAATCAAGTTAGCTAAAACTCCTGTGATCCAGACACCTTTCCAAATCCCCACTTAGATAGGATGAGGCTCTTCAAGGACATCTAGATATAAACCAGAACCACATTCATTTGCTGCCTGTACTTACTATTAGGTACTGTACATGACTGTACGTGCTGTACTTTTCTGTCTGGCAATGTGGTAGGTTTATTTACAAAACAACCATCACAAACGTGAGGGCAAATGGATTCATTAGGATCTTATGATGGCTATGATCTCACCATGCAAAGGGAATATTTTGGCTTCTTTATTATTTCATATGACTGCTTTCAGATGGGCAGTCCATATTGTCGTAAAAAGTTGCTTTGGAAAACATTCTTATAAGTCTATTCAACTTAATAGCACGTCAGACAGATAAGGGTTTGTCCAGCAGGAGAAGAGGGGAAGACTTCTGTGAGCAAAGTAAGTGTCATTAAAATGCATTTTTACACACACCGGCTCTATATTGAAGGACTTCCTAAAACATGTCATACTGTAGGAGATCCGATGCACACAGAGGAGATAAGGTGTGGAGGACAGAGATAAAAATGAAGAGTGAACAGAAATAGACTCCCAAGTAAAAACTTTTTTATAAAATAATCGGCAAATTGTGGTAATTTCAAACCACTACTTTGCCAGAGAGCTTTTATGAAAGTACTATGGAGAAGAGATCATGTGTTTACGTAAATCATACCAAAGAAAAACTGACAAAAGCTATTTATTGAAGCACTGAGGTGATTGAGAGTGGATATATGCTTTATATTTATGGTAAAATCAATGTTTGGTTTTTAATGGTGCATTGACTTCCTAAAAATACCCCTTGTAGATTTTCTTGGGGTATCTAATTGTCAAAAGCACAGTTTCAAAGAGTGACTTCCAAAAAACTAAACTCTACAAAATATTTACAGTTTGATTTTCAGAAAGTTTTGAATTTTATCCTTACAAATTTGTAAAGTGACTGCTTATCAGGACAAAATATGAAGTAACAAACTTAAGTGAACCCTTAAAGTGAAAATCCAAGTCACCATAGTTCTTTTCCTCTTGATGAATACATTTTGTGATTCTATATTCACGTCCCTGTGTAGCAGAAGCAACATTCTCCACAACTTTGAGACTTTTGGCCACCAAGAAAACAATGATGTACAAACAATTAGCCTATCTATGGACAGCTAGTTAAATTAAATTAGAAGTAATTTTCTAACTGGCTGATCATGGAATAAAAATAATCTAATAAGAGGTTTTGTAGGACAGTGTAAGTTTAAAAGAAGACATTTTAATTCAGTTTTATAAAACACTAAATGCAAACTTTACAACAAATGTAAAACTTCCAGTTGCAAAGTGTGACAGTGTGTACATTGCATAGTCAATGTGCCAAAGGACCATAATTGCTTATAAAGCAAGTTTGTGTAAAAGCTTTGGGACAGGCCCAGATCTAGGAAATGTTGTAAAATGTTTGATGCTTGTACTCACAGTTTGTTTCTTTCTCTCAGTAGTAATTCACATATCAAAAGATATATGGCTGTAGAAGAGCTTCCTAGAATTGCTAAAGGGAAATGAGCCGTGCATGAGCTGCCCTGCTTTTTCCATTAGTCTCTCAGGGAATAACCGCAATCCTTCATGGCATCGAATCTCCATATATTCTTGTTCATACCAAGACCAAGTAGCATACCTGGTTAAGCTGTGTGAAGTTACAAGACACATCTAAGTATATTAACCAAGAGGTCTGTTCTCATTGTGGCTTTCAATAAACCAGTTTTCAATGTATTAATAATCCAGGAATTAGCAGACTAATAGCAACTCTATTCTATCAAAATTTAAGGTCAACTTCAGGTAAGATCGTTGCAGAATACAGCTCTAGATTATGTCACTCGAATGGACAAATCAAGTTATAAATATTTCAGTGGTTCTTGTTATTCACGTAGTAGCCTCAGCAGTGAGAAGTACAGCTCAGAGAAATCAGTGGGTAGGTAGCTGCTGAAGATGCATGTGTGATCCTGCACTTTGAATGTGTTCAGACTCAGGCTGAGCAAAGACGAGGTAGCCTAGGTTTCCTACCACACTTCATCAGTATTTTTAATCTATGAACTTAGCTATTTTAGGTATTTTTAACTCATACATAAAAATAATAATTATATGAGTTTTTGCAGTATCCAGTAATATTTCCAAATATATGCATTGTGTAATAATTAATTATATTAAACATATATCTCCTCAAGTATTTCTCATTTCTTATGTTGGAAACTTTCAATATCATTTTGTCTGGCTTTTCAAAGCATTGTTTTTATCATTATCATGAAACCAGAATTTCTTGTCTAACTACAGTTTCATAACCATTGGTCAACTTCTTCCCATTCCTTCTCCCCCCACATAATGCCAACTTTCTGGTAACCATAAAAGTGTCAACTTTTATGAGGTCAATGTTTTGGATTCCGTGTATCCTGAGATTGTGCAGCACTTGTCCTATGGTTGGTTTACTTTATTACATAATGATATCCAGTTTCATTCATGTGGCATTGTTTTATAATTCTTTATATTTGAAGGGTAGTCCATTGCATATGTGCACAACATATTTTATTGGGCATTTACCAGCTGATTGACAAGATGTCTCCAGTTGTTCCTTGTTGTGAATAATACTGCAACAAACATAAGAATGCCGAGGTCTTTTGCACTTACTGACTTCATGGTGTCTGGGTGTATGTGGCCCACTGCTGAGATTACTGGATCATATGAGAGCTTTATTTCTAATTTTTGAGGAGCCTCCATAATGTTTTTTATGATGGTTACACTCATTAACATCATTTCCAACAGTGTTCAAGGATGCCCTTCCAATAGCAGCATGCGTTTGTGATACACACTAATTACATTTGTGGGGGAATCGGTACACAAACATATCATAGACTGATAATTTTTACTTCCTCTCTTCCAGTTTCTCTTTCAGACCTTTTTCTTAGTTCCCCTTCGCATCTTTAGAGTCTAACTCACTCTTTCCTATCATTTCTCTTTTTATCTCCTTAACTTATTTCTACATTGGGGTCCTTGTGTAAGAGAAACCATGAAATATATAGCTTTCTATTTGTATTTTAATATCATAAAGTTTGCATTTGGCTATATAGGTTCAATATGCTTGGTCTAAAGGCTTAGAAATAAAAAGCAGAATGTAGTTGTGGGAAGGGGAGAACGAGAGCATTTTTCAATGGTTATGGGGGATCAGTTTTATAAGAAAAAAATTAATGGTGGTGTTGATTGTGATAAGTGTATATTATGGATACACGTAACGACATTGGACTGCACACTTAAAATGGTTAAGATGGTAAATTTTATGTTGTGTATATTTTGCTTCAAAAATGGAAAAAGTCACATGGGCAAATTTAGCCACTGTCTCTGTGTATATGTTCAGTTGTGGACAGGAGTTTGTGATACCAGACTGCAGGTTACCTGTCATTATATGGCAATAATGATGTCATATCCTAATGATAGTTTATATTTACTGCAGTCTACAGTTATAATACTTGAGAAAGCACTTTATAGACATTATTACTTAATAACATTTACCCTTGCTATATTTATCTCTCCTGACTCTGCTGACTTCAGAAAATGTTTCTTCCCCAATACTTTTCAATCATCTTCCCTTTGTCAAAACTTTTAAAGTCTCAGAGTCTCCAAGAAAATATTCCAGACAAGACTCATCGGTTGCCAGTCACTGATTCACTAAAGTCCTTAGAGATTTTTCCTTTCTCATCTCAATGTAACACAGCTTTCAAATACCTTTCCAGTAAAATGGAGCTGTTTATATGGTTTTGTATTTCTTCCTGTTGCCTTATGAGCATTTATCTATATTGACATTGATTTCCATCTGGCCATGAACTACTCAGGGTGAAGAAAATGCTACAAGATAGATAACATTTAGCAAGAATTGGATACTAAGCTTCCTGCAAAGATAAACACGTGTAGTGCTCAGGTGCCCATAGGAGAAGCAGAGGTAATATAAACATAAAATTAAGACACAGAATTAAGGGCATTTTCCCAAGATCATTCAGCTCCCAAGGAGATGAGCTACATTGTAAATTCAGAGTATTTAATCAGGCTCTCCACTATCATTTTACTCCTGCTCCAGTTTATAAGTCTCTGACATCAAGTCTCAGCTATGCCACTAATTGTGTTGGTGAAACTGTACCATATTCTCCCTGTCACTCAGTTTCTTTCTCGGTACAATGATAAAGGCAGTGTATGTCTCACGGATGGATTGCAAGGTTTGTGTAGGGTTACAGATGTAAAACGTGGAAGATATTCAGCTCTTATTTTCCCAATAACTTATCAGCATTTTATTAAAAGCTTATCGATGTTACACATAGTTGTTGTTAACCTGAGTTTGGGCTCAAGGAAAAAGTGTCATGCTAATGCTTATTAGTGTTTCCAATACATTTATGTGCAGAATAGTAATACATGTATTTACTTGCCTACTGGTAATATTAATTTATCTTTTTCAATGTTGTGCTTTTCCAGTCTCTAATCGTGTATGCCTATATTAAATTTGGCGGAAAGATTCTTATAGGCATCTTGTATCTTCCTTTCCTTTTTAATTATTAAATTCTGTCATGCAAAAATATCATTTTGCTGTCGTTGGCCCAATGGTTTAATATTCACTCGTTCCCTACATAGTGGTTCTGATTTAACTGGTAGTTAGAATAAAGCATGCTGTTTATTATATGCTTTCATAACTGCATGCTTTGTGTTGTAATGCCTTCTACACATATACTGTGCTTTCCTTTATTTCCTTTTAGCTCTGACTGTTTCATAATCAGCATTTGAAATCTCAAAAAATGTTATTTGGAGGCTTTTTGTTTGTGTCATCTGCACAGTAATGTCTCAAGTGTGTCACATCTTTCAAGCTTAATGGAAGATGGAATTTGCAGCAGAGTAATAAACATCTATCTTTAGAATTTGGGCTTGTGATTCATATGAAGTTGCTCCCAGAGGTAGCAAGCAGTACAATTTTATGACTGTATGTACAAGAAAGAACAAATTTTAAAGCTTCTTTTAATTTTAACTCAATTCATTGATGTTTTTTGCCAAAATCTACAATCTGTGAATGCTGAATTTGTGAATTCTTAGTGTAGCTTTATAAATGACATACACAGATGGAGCTTTTCAAGGCATACTCAATAATCTTAATGTAAAAGAATGTTGCATGTAACACACCTTAGAAAATACCCTAGTCAAATAGTATCCTGAAGAATATCACTGCTGGGCACATGGCCTGCTGAGGCCTCTCTGCCTATGGAAGTAGCTCCGTATAGACAGCTAGGAAGTTGGATGGACATTAATAATATGATCTTCAAAGAGAGAGTTTATAGGAACGTGCTCCATTTAATTCAGGTGCCAAACTAAAAGAATTAATTGAACTTTCTATATGTTCTTTTCCTGATGGTCTCTCCTCTCAAAAGAGCTCAAACACATTAAAATTCTCTGAATAATTACCAAAGTTTTCATTAATGGCATCAAAACACACTAGGTGTTCTTGCTTCCTGGTTCCAAGCATAACGACACCCACTTTCTATTGAATAGCACAAAGGTAATGTATAGGGATAATCAATGGTCATTTTAACCACTGTAATGTCCACATATCTGCACTATAATAACAATTTAATATACTCAATGAAGCCTACTTTTTAAGTTTCAACATCTTAAAATCTCAGAGCATGAAAGCTTAAGTTTGTACAATGTGTGACTTTGTTTTTCAAGAAACCAGGATCTTTGCCAATTTAGGTGAAGACATATTCCCATTTCCAAATTAGTTACAAATTAATAAGAAATTTAGACATTTTTCCCTTACTATATTATGCAATTATATAATAAACAGAAAAAGGTAAGAGATTTCAGTGGAATTCAGACACTAATAAAAATTATTTTAAAATTTAAAATGTATAGAAGAGAACTCTTGTACTAGGAATAAACCTATGAAAGTTACTTGAAATACGTAATTGTAAGTGTGTGGTGTGGGGAGAGTGGTAGATTTATACTGCTATACAAAGCTCACGTATGACATAAACACACTCCATTGAAAAGTCTTCTAAGAACGTCATTGAAACGACTTTGGCAATTTTGAGATATGGAGAGAGGTGGATATACTGAAGACCTGAAAATAAGCAAGTATCCAGGGTTTAATAAAGGGCATGGTGGGTTCCAAAAATGCTGTATCAATGAGCCTTATATTGATCCTGAGCACAGTTTCGGGAAGATCCATTAAATGAGTGTTTTGAGAGCACTTAGATGAAAATGGCTGGAAGCAGGAATTTACTAGGAGCTATTTTTCCAAGCTTACTACCTTGACATTGATAGTTTGATAAAGGTAGACGTTAGACATTGACAGTACAGATATTTTCAGGCTAGAGTGTTGTGCAGTTTGTTTTGTCTCCACACTAGTCTAACCTTTAACCAATTCCAAGGAAAGGATGGTTGGGATTGATTGAGAGATTTATGTTTTGGCAAAAGCTAAAACGAAAACACAAGTGATCCTCTATGATGCTATCTGCTAAGTTGTTCAATTTTATGAATATGACCGTAATGGGAAGTACAAAAGGACCACACTGCAGATTCTGTTAAAAAGACAAGTTTCTTATGTTCTACTTTTAATGCTCTTCAACAGAACTGTTATCTTACCCTATCAAAAAATGTCAATCTTGAAATTAAGAGCTATGTTTATTGTTTCAAGGAACTTATATGTCTAGCACATGACAGGGGCATTAACATATTGAGTTGTTAATTACTGAGTTAGTGTATGTTTTTACTAATGGTAGAAGACACACTTCTCTCTTCCCAGCTGTTCTCTATCTCTCTGGTTAGTAGATCTCTCATTTCACACAGACAGTGGGAATCTGTGTGCTTCAGTGGAGCCTGGGAAGCATGGTGATGGGCTAGATCAGTAGCTTTCAGCTCTGACCAAACACCTCTGCCTTAAAGCACATTCATGCATGGCCCTTTCACTATTCTAAAATGCTAGTGCAACATATGTGTTCAATTTATTAAAATCAACATAATGTCACAATGCAAATAAAAATAATTTAAGCTCAGTTTATTGTCCAAGTCATATATTTATATCAAGGCACTTACATGCTTATTAATGAATTTTTTTTTAAGTCTGCACTCTAGTTTGTAAAAATACAGAGCTACAAATGTAGTGATGTGTTTGAGTTTCATTACCTACTCAGATGGCCAGACTCCCATCTCACTGTTGGCGTGACTGATCTGGGAGGGTAAATGTACAGATAACCTCTCTCTGTTCCCAGTTATACTTCTGCTTTTACCTGCATTTGTTTGAGTGGGTCAAATGAACTGTATGACTGTGTGGATAGGTTCTTCAGTTCTTTGACTTCTGGCTGTATCAGAGGAGGAGGAAATGAGACAGGTGTTAGTTTCTCAGGATCCATCTTCACTGAATTGTCTTGGTGTGTTTCTCATAAGAAAATACTCATATGACCAAGGTGGGTTTGTTCCCACCGCTCCCTCTGCTGCTACCAACCCACGGTTAACAATAATCCATGGGATTCTTCTACTCTTCTTCCCTATCTTCATTAAAAAGAATTCTTTGGAAATAAATGACTTTAATTTGAGTATGTTGTGCTTTTTCCAGGTAAAACACTGACAGTGTTTTTGCAAATTTATCTTTTGCAAAAGTCTAAGTGAAAAATTCTACCACTCAATAGTTGTGTCCCTGAAAAATTCATGGTATATTAAACCAAACAAAATGACATGGCTTTTATATATTACACAGACCACTAAAAATAAAAACAGGTTATTCACTCTTGTTATATTAGAAAGTCTTTCAAGATATATGGCAATTCTTTAATGGGGATGGCTATCCCTAAACTGCAGGATGTGTTAGATAGCTTTTACAATGCCATGTGAACGTACAAAAATTAATAACTTTAAAGAGGAAAGGTTTATTTGAATCACAGTTTCAGAGGTTTAGTCCATGGCCACTTGGCCCTGTTGCTTCAGGACGCAGAATGAGGCAAAGCATCATGGTGAAAGAGCATGGTGGATACAAGGCTCCTAACTCAACGAAGCAGAGAAGGTGAGAGAGCAGAGAACCAGGACGAGGCACTGGACACAATATATCTTTCAAAGCCAGACTTCCAGTGACAGGCCACATCCAGATCAGTCCCACCTCCCAAGAAGCTTGCCTGTGCATCCTCTGATAAGTTGAGAGCTTTCATGATCCACTCACTTCCACAAGCCCATTACCTGGCAACCAGAGCTAAAATGCAGTGAGCCTTGTGGGCAGCATTTCAGTTAAACACACCTACAAGACAGGATATTTAGCATTCTTGTTTTATAACCCTCATTGTTCTTCCCCAAAATTTAGTTGCTTTCATGTCATTCAGACACAATAGTCTATACCCCCAATTTTAAAAGGGAGAAGTTCCTTTTGTCTGAGGTTTCAGTTCATGATCAGCTCGCCCCAAAGAAACAACACGGCAGAAGGCCATGGCAGAGGAGAAGTGCTCACACTGTGGCTTTCAGGAAGAGACAGAACAAGAAGGGGCCATGGGCTGAGGTGCCCTTCCGGGTTATGCACCCAGTGAGCTACCTCCCCTGACCAGACCCCCAGTCTCCAAAGAGCAAGGCAGTTCTAGCATGTCTATGGTCAAATCCCCTTCCAAGAGTCCCAGCTATGGGAGCTCTTGGTAATATCTAGATATAAGTCACAACACCCCCACTTTAACGTGCTCGCTATTCTGTCAGGGGTTGCTGTTCCATAAAACTGTAAGGCTTGAGGTCACGTACACATCGTTTAAGTATGAATAAAAGATAAGTACATAGAACTGCATATTGTGTTAAACAATCCTTCACACTATATGTTACAGTTTTAGAAAATTGACTTTTTCTGTGCAATTCATTAATCACTTAAAATCAAAACCATTTTAACCAATGACACAACATTTTGATTTTTTCATTCTTCTAAAGTTGTAAATCGTTTCTATTAAGATATTCTACTTCTCAGTGTAATACTGTGTGTGTGTGTGTGTATGAGTATACATATATCCAGTGTATGTGTGTGTGTGTGTGTGTGTGTGCGTGTGTGTGTGTGTGTGTGTGTGTGTGTAAGGAAGTAAAATTTCTTATTTTCTACATTTAAGCATGTTTAAATTTTTTGTCTGGTTTCTATTTTCTTTTTTGGTACCAGCAATCAAACTCAGGGCCTTGCACTTGCCAGGCAGTCACTTGTACCACTAAGCTATATCCCTGGTACATTTTTTAAATTTTGTGCTGATCCTTACAAGCTACAAAATTTTGCATAAATACACACTTCTAGTTTCACACAAAGAAAACTTATATTCTATATGTTTTTTGGTGATCTGTTTCACTCAATATTATCAGGGTTATATGATAAGAGACAAATGGTATATACCAGAATATACCTATACACACACATATATATATAGGGAATAAGTGCTCCTCTTTATACTTCTGAAACTTTCTTCCTTATCAATCCTGGTTATATTTTCAGAAGTGAGACTCTAATTTCAAAGGATGGCACACACTATAAAACACAGTCAACAATTTCCCAGAATTTTGGCTGGATTAACCTCCACAAGTGGGACATCAATATTCTGGGCTCTACAACCTCCATAGCACCAGATTTTATGAATGTGCTTTGCAATATTTAAACTGCAATGAAAAATTCAAATTTATGCTACTTTTAATATTTTTGTTATTATAAAAATTACATGTACAGCTTCAAAGGAGTATTTTAATTGCTTTTATTTTAGAAAAGTTTGTGATATTTGATTTCTAAAACCATTATGAACCCATTCCTGAGTCATCTCTTTAATGAAATATGACATAATCATCATGTTATTATGAAATATAAATACATGAATTTTCAAATAAAATCTCTGCAGCAATCTTGTGAGCCCTAATAATTTTATACAAACTAAAAGATGACATCTCCAAAATATAAATGTTCTGAATTTCTAATCAATTAAAGAATATTTTCACCACATATTTTAATGATTGTTTAAAACAATCTAATATTTGGAATATCTTTATTAAGATAAAATACACCTCTCTAAATAAATACCAAGACAAATTCAAATTCTAGAAAGGATATATTTTTTCTCTGTTTAGCATGTAAGATCATGTAATTTAAACACAAGCATATTTTGCTTTAAACACAGTCTTTTGTTTTACCTGTAAGATTATTCCATGCAAAATTTTGCTTACAGGTAAATTTTCAGGTCTGACAAACATTGGGTACAATATCATATGTATTCAATATTTGATTATATTATTTTAATTATGTAAATACCATCAAATCTATGATCTTTAATGTTGATCATGCTGGAGAATAAATTGTTAACTGCATTAACAAGCTCTGTTGATTTTTAACTTGGAATGATTAGTTATAGTGACCTTCCTCTAAATTTTAATTCTTCATGTAAATATTATCGACTCTCAAAAGAAAAACATCATATTCTAGAATCATAATTTCATCACTGCTGCAACAACGTACACTGATATTGCTCCAATTTGCAAACATATACAATATGAAGTGACTGTTCAATAATGCTTTTATGAAATTATTGGTTTTATAGGCATTTTCTTATTCAAGGCTGTTTTCTTTCTCACCACCAATAAATGTCTTTGAAAAGTTAACAAGTGAACAAAACTAGAACAGAACCAAAATCTAATTAGGTCGCTAGCTCCCTCATCCCCTAAGATTTTTGTCCCCAAATAGCCCTCATTTTTATTTCCTTTCAAGTTTTATTTTTTCCCTTTCCAATACCAGCCTTTCCTTTGTTTATTTTCTCTACCTTTTTTGAGGGACTCCTATAACAAATAATAACTATGAGACATTCAGTGCAGCTGTAAACTTGTCATTGTTACAGAAAGAAAGTTTTGTGTGTTTATAAAGCATAAAATCAATAAAAATGTGAACCAAGAAAGCACAGAAGGTGGTAACCAAATTTAGATGTTTATCATGGAATGATCATTATAATCCATCTGTTATAATTCCACAGAACAGAGTAGAAGTAATTGGTAAGTTTCTTCTTATTCTATAGCTTTGAGCATGTAAGGAATACAGCAACAATTTTAGTTGCTACGAGTCTGCAAAGTCAGTGATAGGCCCCAGGGTCATGCAGACAGCCTCTGTGCAGCTTTATGATGTAACTAATAATGTATTTCCCAGGATTTAACAAATTACATTTCATTAAAATGTGTTACACAAGAAATTAAAATTTAGAAAAAGGAAAACAATGAGTTTTTGCAAGTTCCTGGGTAAAAATAGTCACCCATCTAACTAGTCTTTGAATACCTTTATCTCATTGAAGTGGAAGCACAGTACCCCAGATATCTATGTGTTCTTGAAGATATAATGAATTTTAGGCATAAGAAAAAATTACTTTTGCTTTTGGGATATTCCTTACATATACAATTTTCTAGCTGCCAGGTGTCTTAGTTTAGCTGCTAGGATGTGAGTCAGGTCTTGGGAACTACAGCATCTGGTTTGGTCTCCTATGGGTTGCTTCTAAATGAAGTCGGCTGTGAGGAGGAAAATTAGGCTTGAACTTGTTCTATTTGAGGCTGCCTTGAGGTATAAAACAGGAGACGTGGAAAATTACAGCTTTGAATTATGTGTTGTAAGTAGGGCCTTCCTGTTCATTACAGAGGAATATAGGTTCTCTATCCGTGAGGTGAGCGATGTGTACTATTGGGTAGAGCATTTCATTTACTCAGCTGGAGAGTTGGGTTAGAGAAGCATGGTGATAAAAAAAAAAAAATAGTCCTCTAAGTAACTGAGGGCCAACTTGAAACATGGGTTTCATGAAAAAATCATGGGGAGACAATTAGATATGTGCACCATGGTGCCTGGTCATTCTGGCCAAACCGTTTCTTACCCCTTTGTCATTGAGAATGTGATTTTTTCTCTCTGTGCATCGTTCCATGAGTGAGTGCTGGGTTGCGGAAAAGGTGTGACCCTTGAGCATGGACAGAGAGTCTAGCAAAGTGGAAAATCAATTAAGAGACCCAGAAGTGTCACTCTGTGGACCAGGCCAAAGGGCTGGAGAAGAGAAAGGCTGGGGCTACGAGGCCAAATAACCTCAGTGCTTTCTCTAGCTTACCAGAGTGAAATTGTTGGCAGCACTTATCAATATTTAATCAGCAGCTTTTTAGAGTAAGACTTCTAATAGATACGTTCAGGGCTGCAGTCCCCGTATAAAAGACCTAGACAGAATTTAGTCACAGTCAATTCTTAATTTATTCAACAAATAGATATTAAATTCAAGGCATAGTCCTAAACTATGCAAGAAATTAAAAGAAAAGAAGGAAAAGGGTCGCTGCCTCTGTTTCATCGGACGCTAAAATACCAGCTCCCACCTGAGATGAATGGATCCCACGCCACGGGCCTGTGGTTCTGTTATGACTGGGTCTTTGCTTCGGATGTGTCCCTTGTTCTTCCCGCTTGGCGAACTCCCCTCCTTTGCTGCAGCCCACGCTCACCATAAAACCTGTCGAGGGCTTCGATGGCTGCTTTTCAAATGTCTAAAATGCAGGAGAATGTGGTTTTATTCATCAGGCTCAGGCCAGTCATGGGCTGAAATTGTCTTCAGTCAAAACCCTTTGAAAAACAAAACTGTTAATAGCCAAATATTTGAAATGTTTTCTGTCTCTCATAATTTGGGGCATATACGTGGTGCTTAAATGTTAACCATTGCTCTTGTGACACTCATGTAAGCGAGTTCTAGTAGATGTCTGCTGTTCTTCTCCAACAGCAAGCGATGCGTCCCTCACTTAAATTTAGGGTAAATTTAAATTCCATACGTAATGGGAAATTGTATTTATGTACTGCTTTATGAAGAAGACTCCAGATTGTATGAATTTTCAGATAGTCCAAGTCATTTTTAAAAATTTTAACATTTTAAAGGAAATAAATTCTTTCATTTTACATATCATTACTATTTACTTGTTAGATACAAATGCAATTTGGCACACTTAAACTTATTTTTTTACTTATAAAATTATCTGGATGCTTTTTCATAGCTCTTCCAGGTTAAAAACATGATAGCTTTTTTTTTTAAAAGGCGATAATTTAAGAATTGGATTAAAAAATGGAATTACATGAATATATTATTTCAGTTGTCCATAATGAATAAATTTCTTTTCTTTCATAATGGTTTATTAACATTAAGAATAGTCACCCAACCTTGATTTTTATTTCATAGCATTTTCTGAAGTGAGCTGTGAAAGAATCTAAACATTAAATCAGAAAACTATTGGAAGATAAAATAGACAAAACACTTTAATGTATAGGTGCAGGAAAAGATCCTCAATTTCCAAACAGATCCTCAATTTCACAAGAAATAACAGCAATAATCCACATTGGGATTATATCAGACAAAAACATTTGTCCACAGCAAAAGAATCAGCTAGTAGAGTGAAGAGACAGCCTACACATCGAAAAAAAAATTTGTCCGCACTCTTCAGACAGAGAACTAATATCTAAACTATATAAAGACTCAAATTAAACTCCCTAAAATTAAAGATGCACTCAAGAAATGAGCAAGAGGAAAGAACAAATTCTTCTCAGAGGGCTCACGTGAGGCAGTAAGCTTTAGTCTAAGACACCACACCCTTCTATGCAGCAGCCCTCTGAAATATAGAGATGACAATGCACACATTTATGTTAAAATGAAGTGAACTTGCTGTTAAAAAAGAAAACATGCTCTCATCTCTAACTTAACAGGAAGTCTCCAAACTGGTCACCAAACCTAATGCATGCCCTTCGCTCTGAATCTCTGTTACATTTAGGAAAATGCCTGAATTGTACAATTTCAAATCTGTACCTCATGCTTAACAGAATGAAGAAGTAACTTAAACCTCAGAGAATGAATTAAGCCTGAGGTAGGCCTTAAAAGTTCCAGTCTTCGTGGGAATTTGTCCCGAAGATCAAATATTTCAAACCCTAGGTAGTGTACTCTATGATGCTTTCATTTGATGCTTGGTAAATGTGTGGCTTGAATTCATGTAGAATTCCATGTAGCCCTCCATCTCTATCACCTGACTTTTGAATACATATGGATGACAGTAATGATGATTTTCATAGAGTATGTGGATAATCAGAGATTTTAGTAGCAAAGATCCTCTGATCTCTAGATTGTCAGAGTACCTATCCTAGAACAGTGTCCATAGCCCATTTCTTATTTTATTTTTTGGCAAATTTTAAACTAGAGATTTGTGTTTTGAATTATACATTCATAAATTTATAAATTTACATTGATAAAATAATCATGCTTTGCACATTTTACCTTTAATATCATAACGGTATCCAAACCATACATGTGAAATAATTTTGTCAAAAAGGTACTCATAGATAGCACTAGACTAAGAAATGCCAGTACAACATGTGTTCTTGTCACTTTTGAAAATTCTCTCAATTCACATGTTTAATTTGTCTCTAGATAATGGTATGTAACTGTGATTGTTATTCCTGACAGAAACATTCATGTGGTTAAAATTTATCAAATGCAGTGTAAGCAAAAATACAACAAATCAGAAGGATCCTATAAATATTACCCGAATTAGAACTGTTGATTTTCCCCAGGATCAAATATTCCCAAATCTGTCTTTACTTTTCAAATTCAGTTCATAGAAACATCTCATTGTAATGAGTTAAAGTTCTAGTTGATCATTAATGAGGTAATTTTAACACTTCCAAATAACAGTTTAGGGCTGGGGATATAGCTCAGTGGAATAAGCGCCTGCCTAGCAAGCGCAGGGTCCTGAGCTCGATCCCCAGTACCGCAAAAAAAAAAAAAAAAACACTCCCAAATAACAGTTTATAGCATAGCACAATTGTAATAAGAGTTTGAACTACAAATTAACATATTTGTTGAAATAATTAGAATAAAATATACACATAATCAGTTCACACTCCATATATGCAACTAACTCCAATTTGCCCCTAGAAGAAAGATATGATTTCAAAGCTTCATTCACAAAATGAGTTCTTACTAAGTTCTACCTTTATTTTCTCTTTTAAGTGCTTTCTTTTTTCCACATGTGCTTCCTTTTTTCCATAAGCGCTTCCTCTACTTCCATGTGTGTGGAAATAGAAACATTCAAGGTTAAAATAAATGATTAATGTTTAAACTAAAAAATGTACTACAAAAAGACACATTGCTACTTTTAGACAATCCTGCTCAAGGACTCCTCCATACACACACACACACACACACACACACACACACACACACACACTTCAAACAAACTTATGTCATCACTCTTACTATTTCCTGAAGCAGTACTGGAAGTCCTCTTTCTTGAGTTTCTTTATGAAGTGAGATAAAAAAAATAGTACATTCTGCCAAGGACCATCAGCGGGAAGGCAGGCTGGTGAAAGCACTATGGCATCGCCTTTATTCATCAGTGCAGCACGTGTCATTTCTGGTTCTTTCCTAAACCCAAAATGACCATGAAAGTTAATGCTCTGAATCAGTTTGGGGCATCTAGGCATGTAACACAGTGAAACTAGACACAAAAGAGTACTACCAGGTCTGATTCAGCAATCGGCAGGAATTGTGGGAGAAGAGTGTTCAAAGCGAAAGAGAGGGTTTTGGGAATCTGTTTTTTACTGTAATAAATTTTCAAAATTTAAATATTCACCATAGTTTTTTATCCCACCTTATATATCATACCAAGAAACATTTCCTCAAGGAGACCATTTTACCTCTTTTATATTCAAAATAATTATGACTTTATAGTAAGGACAGAAAATCACAGACATTGTGAAAGTAGGCAAACTTCCTTGCTGGTATCTCTACATTATTTCTCCCTAATAGATAGCTAGTTTTCAAGTATTCTCAAAGGAATGTGCATTATAATTATGAACGCAAATACGTAGCATACCTATAAAGTTTAGACTATAAATAGTTAAGCTTGAAAGTAATATGCTGTTTACTATTAAGGCAATTTTATTGGTTCCCAGATTTACCATAAAGGGAATAAAACACTCTTGCGAAAGCTTCCCAGCACTGTCCATTTAAGATCTGTTAAATGTCCTTAAGTTCTTCAAACGTTATTGCCAAGATAAAAGAGAACCTGATAATAAAATAATTCTTCTCGTCCTCATGGGTGCACAGAACACTGTCTCCATAGCTGTTGGAACGTTATCTCCTTGTCCCTTAGAGACTATGTAAGTGCAGAAATGTTTGTTAATTTTTCTTTCCACAATGTAGGATTTTTATAATCAAAGATCAGTCAACACATATTTAAATTGTCTTTATGCTGATGTATTTAAATTGGCAGCCTGTGTCTGTTTAGCTTTTTTTATCACAAAAAGAAAGCTAGGGGCTGGGGATATAGCTCAGTGGAATAAGCGCCTGCCTAGCAAGCTCAGGGTCCTGAGCTCGATCCCCAGTACCGCAAAAAAAAAAAAAAAAAAAAATGTGTGTTTGCTTTTGGGCTGGGGATATAGCTCAGTGGAATAAGCGCTTGCCTAGCAAGCGCAGGGTCCTGAGTTCGATCCCCAGTACCGCAAAAAAAAAAAAAAAAAAAGAGGAATAGAAAGCTAATAGTTTCTATAACTGATCATATTTTAAAAGCTATCAGTTTGGTCTTTTAATTATTGCATTCATTCTCCCAATTAATGTTCTTGCTTTTTTTAAAGTGTGGAACAAGAAAATTTGACCTATTCAGTCAACTGGTGTAGATTTCATGGGTGCAAAAGAAAGAAATCACAGGGAACTTCAGATTTGATGTTTCTAAACTCATGCACTGCTATATCTCAATGCTGAACAGAAAAGGAAATTAAACCCTACAGGAACCAGGGAACAGTTTTCTGCTGAAAAATAAATTATCTTAAACTTTGAAAATAAAATGTGTAGAAAATCCTCTCCGAGGATTAGACTTCTGAGGAGTGCATGGGTACCAAGGTCATATGTCTAGTGACACAGTGACATAGAGTTGGTATGAGTATCTAAACAAAAGTCTCCCTTACAATTTTCAAATTAGAAACAACTACATATGATGAGCCTGTCATGAATCATTAAAATGAGCCTCTGAAACCAGAATTATCCAAGAATTCTTAATATTTGAAGCCATGAAATCTGGTCTAAATGCTATGAAGATTGCATTAAATGGAGAGCATATTTCTCCATGCAGTCAGGTTAACAGTTCAGTGTGTTCAGTACTATGAAATATGACAGCTATAATTTGAACGTTACTTTAACTTTGCACTTACTGTAGTTGGCCACTCTTTCTGTAGCTCATGATTTGGTACACATGGGGTAGAGTCTGAGAACAGTCAACTTGAACAACTTCACAAGTGATTCTAACGACAGGTCTACAGTGTATATCTACCCAAGACACAATCGTGATACGTAACAGCAACTTTTCTGTGTATACAGTCTTGTCTGTCCCACTTTCTGAGCTGCTCTCCTTAGTTACTCCCTTAAAATCACGAACTGTCAGTCCTTCCAGGTCCTGCAAACTATTATCCCACTGACACTGCACCTCACCCCACTGATGTACTGTTGCCCGTTTGCCTGCCCAAATGCCATAGGGAATCATTTTGTGGGAACTAAACTGTTTTGTTTTTTGTCATTTTGTTGAATCATTTTTTTAAATGACCCACCTGACTAGATTCAAATTATCTCCTCATCTTCATTTATTCATGAGAAAGTTGGTGCATGGAGCAAGTTGCAATACCATACTGTTTTATCTCACATTGAATTTCTCACTAAAAATCTCAGTGCCATCTCCCAATCAGTCATACTATGTACGCCCCAGCTTTTTACTGTCATATGTACATATGTAACAGTTTAGCACTATCTCTTCTTTCTTCAACCTACTAAAGCCCCTCGGAAATATTTATTTTTGGGGCTGGGGATATAGCTCAGTGGAGTAAGCACCTGCCTAGCAAGTGCAGGGTCCTGAGTTCGATCCCCAGTACTGCAAAAAAAAAAAAAAAAAGAAAAAGAAATATTCATTTTCCTCTCTTTTTTTTTTTTTTTTGTCTTTTTGAGCGAGGGTCTCGCTATTCAGTTCAGACTGGCCTTGAACTCACTCTGTAGCCCAGGCTGGTCTCAGATTTGCAACAATCCTCCTGTCTCAGCCTCCTGAGTGCTGGGATTACAGGAGTGCACACCCAGCTTCATTATTGATGTTTTGAAAACATTGAGTCCACCATGTTTCATGATGGCACAAACCATTTTACCTACTTTGCCATATCTATATCCACATTCACTGCCTAGTAGCCTGTTATCCACCTGCGCACCGTCTGCTCCCTACCTGCACATTCTCTGATGTATGTTATTCTAAAGATGCAGAAAAATTAGGATGTGATTATAGTTGCTTTCTTACTGTAGTACAGACAGATTAGACTCATGCCCATGGAGTCTGTTTAGAATCCATATTTAATAGTGTATTTGGAAGTGGATATCCTAGCAGATCAGCCCTGGAAAGATCATAGGTAAATCTGTTGATCGAAGAAACCAATCCTTTTATTTCTATTAGTCCTTTGAAGTAGATTTTTAGCAGTCTTTGTTAGGCTAATTTCAGTCTTCATATTAGGGAGATGACTAGGTTTTGGGATTTTAAGGATCAATGAACAAGTACCTCCATTCAGCAAGTAAAGATAAAAAGCGTAACTTGCACATAATGGTGAGGAATTTTAATTTAAAACATGATTGATCAAATGAAAATTTAATATTATCTGTGATCACATTATTTCTGATATGTATGTGAATGGGAAAAGTGGAACTAACCCAGAGTTCTCCTAGATTCCTACAGTTAATGGAAATTTTTAACCAACACCCTAAGGAAGTCAGAGAGCTAAGTCAGATGACATAGAAAGGGGGCTTTAACTCTTGGGCAGAATGTCAATTCTATGCAAGAACAAATTATAGTTGTGTAAAGATAACTTTGTTGTTCAAGTTTGTCAGTGTATGCAGCAATGTTATCTAATATGTACTTTTTAGACAATATTATCTTGACCTACTGGGCAATTTATTTATTTAATAAGTTTGTACAAATATACATGTTCCACAACCACAATGTCACTTGGAGTACTATTTTTATTTCGTTTTATAATGCCGAATCTTTTAAAGACTAAGGATCAGAACTGAGTCTCAGAGTATCTCAAAGACATAATTACATATATAATCCAATTTTAAAAGTCTTCCACAGTTGTTTCTTAAATATCTTTCACTGGCTCTGACTTTTATTATACCATGAAAAATAATTTATGTGCAGCTATTACAAAGAGAAATCTCGTATCTTTTCTGTTCTAAAAGCTGCACCTTTTAATTGCTATAAAATATTTAATATAAATGCATTGGTTAACAAATAGAAACTTCAAACTTTATGCAGTAGATACTAATATATAATATCCAATTTTGAAAACCAGGTGCATATAGTATAAATTACACGCATTTTACTACATCATAACATTTTTCAGGGTTTTTGTCTTTTGCTGGAGAGTTCTCCTATCTTTTTAATGATGTGAATAGCATTTAGTTGAGTGGCATTGCCTATCAATCTCACCCAATTCACTATTATAATTCACCAGTGGCTGCTTCACCAGAGTTCTGCCTTGGTACCAGCCTTATTGCCCGGTAGTATTTTCTGAGGGCCGTAGAAGTTGGTTTGGCCTTTTCAGGGATTTTCACTTGATTGTTTGTCCTTTTCTTCCCCTCACTTTTCATAATTTGCTGTAGTTATATTTGCTTAGAATTTTAGCTCCCTTACAGATTTGTTTTTAAGACTTCCAACATTTTAAATTTTATTTTTAGCTCACGGTACTTACAAGTCTGTACCTTTCTGATTTTCACATGGTTCATAGTTATATTCTTGTGTTTTGTTTTAATTTAAAAAAAAGAACAATGCATAATATCCCAGCAGCTGGTGAGCAGAATAGTTTCTTTATAATAAGAAAATCTTACTTTTTGTGATCTGTTCATAGATTAAACGTTTATGCATAAATTTTTGAAACATCTTAAATTTCTGGTAAATTTACTGACTATTATTCTGTGCAACTATTGATGTACATTTTTATTGCTATAATCACTGTGAATAATTAACAAATATTTCTTAGTGCTTCTATACTTTGGGATGTATAATTATACATTATTAAAACAGTATTGTTTTACCTAGATAGGGAAAGAATACAATAGAAGGCTCAAAGTTTTCTTTTATTCATATCAGACAACCTTGTATTTCATGAAAATAAGGATTAACTAATGAGGTACTGATAAACGGAGTAAAAGAGTGTGTTTGAGGAAGAAACTTCACGATTTTAGAACTTAATCTTTTCTATGGTATAAATACTTCCACTAGAGTCAATTTTAGATTAACAAGAACCCGTGAGATTTAGGAACTCACATGCTCTCTTTGGAAAAAAAGAAAGGATGAAAGCGATGTAAAGGAGAAGAAACTATCTTTGGGAAAGATGAATAAGTCCTTAGAGTTGCAGGTAATGTCTGTGACAGTCAGCGATCGACTTCCAGCCTCCTGCACTCTGTTACGAGTTCACCTCTGACTGGCGTCCTGGAAAAGGGTCTGATGCCAAGTCAGCGGAAGATCTGATCGTAGGTGGATAAGGGGATTTCAGAGAATGGTTTTCCCAGAATTTGCTGCTTTTCAAATGCTCATACTTGGAAGTAATTAGTATTCCCAAATTACTTATTCTCAGGGTGGCATCCCCCGAACACTTCGAAACTCTGTTTCATCCTCTGTCATTTCCATCAGATAATGTAAACAAAGAAGAACTTTCCCTCTTGCTTGTTTATTGATGAAGAAAAATGTTCTTTGGATATTTTGCTGATTTTTCAAAGTATAAAAACCAAAGTTAAATTAAGAGAATATCTGAAAATTTTTTGCCCTTTTTTATTTTTATATTCTAGAAGTTGTTGTCTTATGAATGGCAGAAAGAGGAAAAGATGGTTCTTTGCACATGGTACAGTATATCTAATTAAAAGGCAAAATTCTCTAGTTCAGTTTTGTATGCATCAATTGCCTGGGAAGAAAGTAAATATTCTAGCTAGTGTATTCTTGTGTCAAGAAACTTGTAAAAAATTACTTTAATTTCATTGCTGATAAGTTTGTGAATTTAAATCTCAGCTTACTGTGATGAATGTATTTACTTCGTGTTGTCCAAGACAGCATCTTGGAGCTTTGTTTTCAAACTGTTCTAAATCTGTAGGGTAGCAATCTCTCCTCATTATGTGATGGATGTTATGGTAGATAAATGGTATCTTCACAAAGATACATTTATCTGGTATTAAAAAGTGCCTACTTAAAATTCTGCATGAATATTTTTATTGAAAAACTATGTAGACAAGCCATTAATTATACACAGTGACTTGGGACAAAATTCTTATAAGAAGCATAGCATGCCTTTCATTAAATGTATACATTTTATATACAGTTACTGCAAGCCTTTCTGAGGCTAAGCAACAAATCTTAGAAATTCAACTACTGGAGTCTCCCAAAGGTAATTTTTTTCCTGTGTGGCATATGCATAGTGCATGCAGTCAAATCTTATACTGTCTTAAAAGCAAGGAAGTACTTTAATTCACTTCCCGTTTGTTAACAAAAAAGCTATTTTCTGAGAATAAATTGCTCAATTATCTCTTCAATTTTGTTTTGTTTTGTAATTATTGCTCTATTTGGATTCTTCTTTAGAATTTGGAAATACCCTGTATCCGAGAATGCAGAAGATATGCAAATGAATATGGAAGCACCCTGTCCTAAAAATAGTACTTGAAAGTACTTTGTATTATCACCCAGAATTTGAATTTTATTCAAATCACATGAAGAATTTTTCAGATTATTGTCACACAATAGTTCAGAATTTAGTGTTCTTTTACTTTAAAGCAGACAAATGAATATTTATTTTACACATTTTGACTTTGATAGTCTCAACATAAATTTATGTGAATCAATGAAGGACTTTGCATCTAATAATCATAGATTTTTTATCTTAATGTGATAAAAGAGTGCCAGGGAATAGTAATTACACATATAAAGCAGGTAAGGAAAACTATAGTGAAATACAATGAGTTAACAAAATATTCCTATACACACCTAAAAGTTTGTAGTATCAGGTGGCTAACATAGACTGAACACATATATTTCTGATTGAAAGTGGCTAAAAATATAGGAAAATATAAGTATTCCATTGCTGTCAGATACATGACTAGCATGATATCTCAGTAACTGCTAATTTTTTTCTCAAAAAATAGTCTTGGTTCATTTCAAAAGAACTCTTTCTGCAAATATCAATCGATTGGCACCTGTCAGGCAGCACCTCTTTGCCTTTAAGAGAAAAGACCTCAGTTCTGGACTCAGAAGTCAACTGGCTTGGACTCAACCTCCCAAAGGTTCAGAATTTGTCTTTATTTTCTCCTTTTCTTTTTTTCTATGATTCACCTTTTTGACATTGCTATGTCTCTTAATTCTTTAGAGTAAACTAGAACTCTTACTTTGAAATTTAGGCTAGTTAGACTTTAACATCCGTAATACCTAGGAAACTTTCTTCAGAACATAGATCCTTTGGCCATTGTATCTGAAATACTGATTTAATTGACTTTACAGTTTAATGGTGATTAAATTGCTTAATGGAAAAATTTCTAAAACACCCAAGAATGTTCAATGTATTTCTGATTCAACCCTTTCTTCCTCTCTGAGCTCCTGTCCTCAGGACAGGTGGCAAGTTTCTTTTAGTGTACTGAGTCACTTACGGACCACCTACTGCAAAGGGGCACAGGCCCTTCAGACTTTACTCACTTGAGTTTTAGCCAATACATATTTATTTTCAATTATCTTTTCCACTCATAGCCCCCTTCCCTATAAACCTGGTTCAACTGCATCTGAAGCTGCTGACAATCAATGGCATTCTCATATCTCCAGATGAAATGAGAGAATGCTTTCTCATTTTTGTCCTTGAGGGATGCACACTCTACTGTAATTATTCCTGTATTTGTTCTGTCACCTCTGCTAGGATGTGACCTACGTTAAGAAGGGAAGAAACATTATTTTCCTCTGAATTCCATCTTTATCTTATTGCCTGGGTCAGAATAGGTACTCACTAGAAAATTTTAAAATCAACTTTAAAATATTGTTATACAGGGTCGGATTCTCTATCTGACATTAAATTTTGATCACACCAAAATAATTCCTAACTTCTGTCTACTCTTTAACAACTGCTTCCACTTAATTAAAGTTTTCTGCTTGAATATTGGTCTGTGTGGACACACTAGTCTCTGAATATTTTTCATAAACATCTTGTATATCATGCCCCACTGTTCGTTTGTATTTTTTCTCATTTTTTTCTCTGGTCTACCTTGTGTCTGCATTTTATGATCTAATCACCTATGTGCCTTTGCTCTGTGGCTTTGATTTGAGCAAAGAGACCAGGAAATATTTGAGTTCTGGATCAAAAGGGGCTTGGAGCATGTACGCTACCATTCCTCCTGTCTAATGAATCAGAGCATAGCCATTCTTTCATCGGTACAGCTCCTGGAGGGAGCCATTGACCTTCCCCAGGTCTCAGGGACCCTGTTTTCCTTTTCAGCCCCTTTGCATTTAAAAATATTCAGTGTTTTCCTCATAGTCTACTTAAATGTATTTAATTATGTTTCACAAAGATTTGAATGCCTTTAACTTTACAGCATGTCCTTGGGAAGATGACAACTTTGCTTCAGCAGAGTAGAAAGAAAATGAGGCAAGCAGAAATAGAATGCTTTATGTCATGTGATTGGTATGCTGGACCATTCCCTCCTTATGGTAATCCCTAACCTCTACTCCCTTACTGTTGCATTTTGCTTGCTCCTGCCTGGTCCGTTGCTTTTATTTTTCCAACTGAAGTCTCATGGCTGTTTGTGTGAGGACACTACTAGCTTATATTTACAAAATTCTGTTCTCAGCTTCTGAATAAATTCAATGTTGCATACTATTCCTCCCTTTCAACAGTATCTAATGCATGACTGACTCTTTCACCTTCCTGGTTAGACCGCCCCTCTTGCCATGTTCCCAGGCACTCTGCACTTGCCTTGATGCCCTGGCGCACAGGAACCCTAACCTTGCGCATACAGAGCAAGAAAGCGCCTCTGTCTCACCGGGTGTTCACAGCAGCGTCATTACTTTGACTCTTTGATCACTTACAGCTTGTGTGCTTGTTTTATTGTTTCAGTGTTTTTCCTTCACACTTCAGATTCCACTCAGTGTTTTCCTGTTCCCTGAGAGATAGTGTCTTTTTAAGCTTCTTTTCTGTTCTCCTTATTCACATCTCAGGCCCGAGTGCACACTTTCCTTTCTATTACAGCAGTGGCAGGACAAATTGAGTGCCACTATGTATCCTAAGTATTTCACAATCAACTGCAAAATAAAAATGTTTAAAACTCCCTTGATCACCCTTGCTGTGCTTATTTAGCCTGTAGAATAATCCGACTAAAACCTGTAGACAGTAATTTTAAGATCTCTAAAATCAGACCTTATATTTCAGTCATGATATTTTTTACAAGCTCATATTTCAGTTAATTTCGCTGCTCCTTACCCTCATCTACTGTTTCCTTCTTCAAAGATGTCTCAGTATAACATTAAGACAAGAAACGGGAACTTTTGCTTCATTTCCTCTTTTGACTTTTCCTTTAAATTAGTTCTGCCCATCCACAATGAATACAATTGTTTTATCATGAAAAAACATAGCATTCTCTAGTAAACTAAAGAATGTTATCATTTTTAAACAGACAATCTCTAATTAGAAAACCTTCTATATGTTTCCCTCAAACAGTCTCCAGTTAAGAAAATCTGGAAAGTGCTTTTAAAATATTGTTTGACTGATAAACAAAAATTGTATGTATTTATGGGCTGTAAGTTCTAGTTCTGGAATAGCTACGCATTGTGGGGTGACTAAATGGTTAATTACCAGATGTGTTAGCTCCTATATTCGTGGTAAGAACACTTAAAACAGACTCCTTTAGCAATATAAGTATAGAGTGTATGTTGTACAGTAGAGTGCTTGAACTTATCTAACAAAATTGACATCCTTTGATCTAAGAAGGGATTTTTATCCAACACCCAGGACTGGTCTCTTTAACATCAGAGCACTCTGTGGTTGACTGTGACCCCATGTATACCCGTTTTTACTTAAAATAGTTCCATGTCAAAAATTTCATAATTAGTGTATATTAATTGTATATATTAATGACATACAGTTCCATATTTCAAAACATGCATCCAGCATTCACAGATCAAACCGGAGTAATTGGCATTTCCCTCTCATTAACAGCTTTAAAATCTTTGTAGCCTTTGAGCTTTTCCCTTCTAGATCCTGTGAACAATATTTCTTATTTATTCTTGTCTTTAACCACATTGTCCTCCCCAACTGCATATTGTGTCTTCATCTCATGGCATTTAAATACTGAAATTGGCCAGGGGCTATAGAATGAATTCATTAGGATTTAAATAATTATTCAGTCATGAAATTATGCCACACTTTGAATATGTAACTGAGAGGCTCTGGAAGGTCATTCAGTTCAAACAGGGACATCTCATCTTCTAGAAAGGACACAACTTTTAGCATAGCTAACATAATAACCTTTTTTTATGAAATGACTTTGAAAATGGAAATGGACTTTTCTAAAATCTGTTGATCATTGTAAAACCACAAAATATCTCATCTTTCTGGGCTGCTTTAAAATATAAAAAAATTAATTTCTTATTGTTATCTTTGAATTAAACATGTAATATTTTAAATGTTCCCATACTTTTCATGAATTTCAAAGCTGTCATCCTATTTTGAAGTGTTTCATTAAGTTTGAATTATGTTATCCTCTTAGAAGTGAAGGGTGTGAAAACAGTCATAATGTTCCACTTGTCTGGCGGTAGAGTGGTGTCTTAAGTCACTCTGTTTTCTTTGTTTTTTGAGACAGAGTTTATTATGTAGTCCAGGCTGAACTGAAACTCACTGTGTAGTCCAGACTGAGCTGGAACTCCCGGCGATACTACTGGATTAGCCTCCCAAAACCTGGGATTACAGGCATGTGCTGCGTTACCCCATGTAAATCACTCTCATGATGAGGTATTTTAATCACTTTTAAAGTTTTGTGGTGTTTGTGCATTGGTAGCCAAAATTTAGCTTATAATAAACTAACTCATTCTTTTAAAAAATAAAATGTTTTAAAGTTTTCCATCCATATTCATTTATTACTAATGAATTAATCTATCATTTATTACTAATCAACTTCTCAGTAATTAGAGCTATCATAGATATATAAGAATTTGAAAACTATAAAACAAATATTTTATTATATAGAAGGAGAGCAAGAGACGTGAACTGAAACATACACATAGTGACTTATGTTTCAAGTCTGGTATCTTAAAAATGCGTTTTATAATTCTAAAAATAAAACTGATACGTTTCTACTAAATTTGTCTTTATATGGCTATGTATATTAGTTTTGAAGGAAGTATTACACAATTTAGCATGTACTAAACCTGTTTGGTTCATGTGCCTGATAAAAATGTTGAGTAAACCAAGTCTTAAGTAAAGTGTCACCCTGAAAGTGCTGAAAGAAAAGTCTTGCCCAGAAGGGAGAGAGCGGGGATCCAAGACAAGTCCTCAGTGAGGGAGGTGGCATCGGTACCTCTTCTCTCTCTTCTGCGTGTGCACTCCACAATATACAGTGAGAACATTCCTTTTAGAAGTGACTGCTAAAAAATTTTTCTTCTTTATATTTATTGTGATAAAATTATGCCACTTTCTACACTCCTGCCTAATATCCAGGGCACTTTCATATTGATATCAACAGTGAGCGCTCAACAAACTTTTCTAGGCACAAAAAACGTCTCTGCTCTTTAAAGCCTAGACAGATTATTTAAACTTACTGTGCCTCAGCTGGATGCTACTATTTACCTTCTGCTTTTTGTGAAAATGAAATGAATGTATATATGCAAGTCATTTGATATTTAAAGACAAGTTAATTATAATAATAATTACTACTATTACTGTGATTATGGTTATGAGTTCATTATATTCTTAATAAACGCAAAGCACTGAACAAGTTGACTCAGGGAAAAGCAAGAATAGTATTGAAGCTGAGTCCTGTGGGGTAAAGAGAAGAATCATGACAGTTTTCTGCAAGTATGATCCCCAGATAGACTCTCGGTTCTCAAAGTCTGCCTCCATAGCAGAGAACAGAGAGATATGGATGCCAGAAGTGACATAAAACTCTCTGGATAGTTAAGAAAGTTTTCTTCTAAGTCCGTAGTTCATAAACAATCAAGGAAATGAACTTTTTGGTGTGCATGTCTATTTTTGAAATTAAATAACTTTGGATATAAATTCTGTTTAGTTTTGATCTTATCATGATAGTATTTACTCAGACTTTGCTCCAAATTTGGTACATCTTTCTAATTTGTACGATTGAAATCAACTAGGGGAAATAGAAAGAATTATGTTTTGTAATTTCTCAAAAATTAATCTTTGCTAAGATGGAACCAATAATTGCATATCAGGTGTTCTGTGTACTTTTTCTTTTCCTTTTCAATTTACACTAAGATTAAAACTGCTATCACTGGGTCATAGATAATCAAATAGACTAAAAAGGTATTTGAAGTAATACTCTATCAGTAAGTTTCATTTGGGGGACTGTATAATTGGACTGCTTCACTAGACAATCAAATGTATGCAAATATGTTTAGTGCTTATGAATTTTTCTGGGTAGTTTCTAGGGCTCATACTGACAATTGTATTTTGCCATAGTAAATTGGCATCTTTTTATATTTTTAAACCTTTATTGTTTAATAATGGTGATAAAAAATGTTCACTAAAGAGTCAAATACGATTGTTAGGCCACAATTTTAGTTAACCAGAGAAATTCAATATTTAGAGATGAGTATAGAACATATTTTGCGTAAGTCTTTTTATCCCAGGGTACTTTAAAGAGTGGAATATATTATTTCTACTTAAGTATCAGGTTGAAATATGGTTTGCATTCTCTGTGATCTTAAGGTTTTGATGTTGTGTGTGGTAAACTGAAACTATATTACAAAAAGAAATCTTTTTACCGTTGGCAGCTTGTAGGTCTCTGAGGATTATCCAATTAATGTCATATCTTGATTACCCATAATATCGAAATTCACACACATTGGAAGAAGTCTTAGAGATTGTATCTAAATAAAGTCAGAAAATATCATATAATTCTTTCCTTAAAAGAAAAGGTAATGGGTAAAAAACAAGATGCAGAATAATATATGTAAAAGTGGACCCCTAGTAACCTGGCGTGTAACTGATACTCAGGGAAGGTATTATCTGGATCTATTAACTTAAAATTATAAGTCTGTTGCTTTAATCAGAAACATACAAAACTTACCTTGACTTTGGCCCATTCTGTCTGACTTTTCAAGGAGAGCTAAAAAAAAATCCAATGTTTTAGGGAATAGAGGCTATCAGATGTTATAGATTGCAATCTAGCCCTGAGGTCAGATAGGATGGGTTGATGCCCTGTGTGGATAATAAAATTAATAGAATCTTCTAGTTGAATGTCAACCATCATTTCTGGAAACCATAGAAAATGAAGACCAGAGAAGTTGAATCTATTATCAAGGTGAAATAGTAAAATGCTATGGATGAAATTAAAATCTTGCAAAATAAAGTGTATACTGAAATATGACCATCAAATAGGGAGAAAGGACAAAGGAACAAGAAATCAGTGAGCATTCAGCTTTAAGCTCCACAAACTCAGTTTTTTTTGGTTGCTTATGTTATAATAAGTGGGAGAAAACCTGCGCTTTAAAGCACAAGCTCCTCTCCTTGGTCAGGTCATTACGTACCTGCTTTCATATGATTGGCCATGGTTCTTGCTTTGGCAAAATAGTGTAATCATTGCCAATCTAATGTCTGAATTGTTTTCTTTTCTTTTTTAATTTTAAAGAGGAAAACCCAATAAGGAAATAACAACAAGAAGACAAAAACAAAACAGTACAGAAACAGTAAAAATACACGATTTCAAAACACGATGACAGGAATTAACAGTGGTTGTTATATTACGTACTGTTATCTCCAACGAAGTTGCTCAGGTTAGCAGATGCGAGAGCGCAAGAGTGATTGTCTTCTGAATGCCACTTTCATCTGCCCTCTGATTCAACTTTTTTTTTTTTTTTTTGGCGGTACTGGGGATCGAACTCAGGACGCTGCGCTTGCTAGGCAGGCGCTTATTCCACTGAGCTATATCCCCAGCCCTCAACTTTGATCTTTCAGTTTCTTTCCATACCTTTGTCACTCCAGTTTTCCTGATTTACTATCCATATAGATATGCTTCGTTCTCTCCATTTTCACCTTCAGCATAAGCTTGATTCCAGATTATACATTTTAGTTCTAGCGATATATTGATCTCTACTCAGTGTTTTGGCCCAGACTGCCCCATTCAGATGGTTACAATTCATCTACACCCTCTGTGGACTGCTGTGACTCACATGACTCTTCTTCCATGTAATGGGCTCTTATCTGCTGAATTCTGTTTTAACCCTGTTGTCCAAGTTGGAAGTAAATGATTAAGCGGCAGGCATGATATACACACTCTCTCTCTTCACCAGAGTTTGATTCTTGGAAAGTAAATAACCTAATCAAGTAACCTTGCAAAAATACCTAAGACAGATACCCTAAGGTTGGGGGAACCTGGTGATATTTGCTCATAGTAGAAGTGCTTATTTTGGGAAAACTTTTGGCAAGATATATCTAATTGTCTAGAATAGCTAACAGCAAACATATGGAATTCATGCATTTATGCAACATAGTTATCTGAACACAGAATTATTATATTTTATACAAAAATGAGTCTTCACTCCATCATGTGACTCCATATATGTTCGAGAGTCCTCATATTTTAGTGTGCTTTAGGGTGCCTCATGAAGCAGTAAGAGAGTTACATTGGTGTTTTGGAAGTTTTCTATCTTTTTCATTGGTTAATTGTTTCCTTGAAATCATTCATAAAATTTGAGAAGGAGACTCTCCTTGATTGCTATGAGATGAAATATAATCTAATCCTGGCATTATTACGTTCATCCAATATCCTTTTGTCATTATTCATCAGTGTCTATAGTTCTAAGGCTGAAAGGCCGTTAACGTCTTAAGAAATAACACATTTTCATTATAAAACCCTGTCATAAGGAAACAAACCACAGTATATATGTGAGAGAAATTACTTGAACATTCAAAAGCAAATTATTTTTCTTATTTAAAGTTACTCACTTTTACTGTATGACTTCTGCAATCACTCTCCTGAATATTCGTCTAGAAAAACGGCCTATTATGTTCACATAGCTCCTAAAATGTACCTTTCCTTTTCCTAGAAATAGAGCAGATTCACAAGCCAATATACTAAAAGTTTTTATATAAATATAATTGTATAATACAATATATAACAAATATCATTAATTAAAAGGGACATAAGTGGTTATTACTAATAGCTATTGAGTTTCTGCTAAATACAGCTGGGCTGAAATTTTGTGTTACCTAAGTATTATAAACCTCACAATTTTGTCAGGTAGCAATTATTACTTAGAGATAAACAGATATTAGAGTAATTCACTGATCTTCCTTGGATTATGTTTGATAAATCATAAAGACAAACTCAAAGTCAGAGCTATCTCATTCAATGAACATGATCTCTTTGCAATAGAATGTACCGAAGATAACACATTATTATGGAGTTAAAATGTTAGTTTGGATTTTATATAATTATTAGAATAACTAATAATGATTTTGTCTTAACAGACATTACTGATTCCTACTTTAAAGTTCAAAAGTTAATGATGTTTCACCTTTAATATTTTAACCACATGTAGGTGTATCTGTTTGTTACCAGCTCAAACACTGTCAAATTAGTTTGAGTAAAATATGATTAATATTAGATTTTTCTTAATAATTATGTGGTTATATATGCATTGCTTTAGCTTTTTATTTTAATTCTTAAATTTTAGTTTTAACTGGTAAGTAATGGATTTGCTTAACAATTACAGAAGTATAATAAACATAAAGAATTTGATAATTGTCTATTTATATATATAAAAGAATTTAGATCAACACAAGAGCCCATGTAAATTTTACTTTCCTCTTCTTAGAAAGGTTGATACATTGAAAGTTTTGAAAAACAGAATGAAATTGTGCTTTGACATTTTGCTGCCCAGCGTAAGAAGTTACACTTCGGTAGGAAAGAGAAGGAACAGGCATCTTGGATCTTGTGGTGGTTCTCTAGGCAAAGCAATGTTCTTCATGAAGATACATTTGCATACTTACTTGCTGGCATTAACAGTAGAACACCTTAAACTGCAATTTAAATTTTATGCAAAAAATGATAATCAGATGATAAATTAAAACACAAAATCATACTTTCCCTAGGTGAGGACAGATGGCATAGAATGAAGACAGACTACATATGTGGGAACAAAGGCTGAGAGAAGAGATGGATAGGTAGAAGAATGCATTTTAAAATTTGACTCAGACAGGAGTGATATTTATCAATTGAAATGATTAATTGGGTGTGGATCATGACTAAGACTCAAAGATCAGTAACCTGAATTTGATATTTGTTCAAAATGTGGTCATGTTTCACCTAAAAAGCTTGTTTTCTTACCTCATAAATTTGGTACTGCCTATCTAAATTGATTTATCATTTAATGCTAAGTACATTAATAACTGATTACTATTTAAAATCCTCACATTATTAAATGTTCATATCAAGATGTTTCAGAGAGATAGGTTTTAAGATAATCCCCATTTTATGGATGGGAAAATAGAGAAATAGATTATATTATTTAAATATACAATAGGAACAAATTCAAACCCTAGGAATCTAATGATAGCACACATTTTCTTAGCTCTGTACTGGATAGCCTCTTGATGACCTGGTAAATGACTTTTGCCATCCCACAGTTTGGCCTTTTAGAAACCTCACTAGGCAATGTATTTATGGATGGAATAATTTATGACATGAAATCTATAAAAATTGCTATTAAGAAAAACTGATTTCCTGATGCCTGTATCACATCCAAATATTAGTCAGCAGATAATGATGGTCTGGAAAGCCAAAAGTGTGCCACAGAGTGCGTTGTAAGGTAATGACCTATTTATAATATTATCCTAAGGATTGTACATGAATATTTTATCATCTATTATAGTATGTGTCTAGGTGATGAGCTATTTCATCTCTAATATAGTCTCAATTAAAATTTAATATTTTATATTTAGAACATTTTTATCAATTGGGTTATTTTTTTCAAAGTTACATGTTTTAGATTGAAAATATAAGAGTAATGTTAATTGTTCATGTTAGTAAAAACAAAGATCTTTCAAATTGAACACATACACTCAGAGGGAGCCTCAATCTCATTTTCAATCATTTGTTGGCATTAGTTTTGAGATGATGGAAAGTATTGGCCATTTAGGCATTGACAAGATCCACATTCTTGTTATGAGTAGCAGTGGCTCTAATTACATCGCTTTCGGAAGCTGAGCCAGGAAGAACCCAATTTTGAAATAAACCCAGATAACTTAGTGAGACCTTGTCTCAAAAAAAAAAAATATTAAAGATGGCTGGGGCTATAGCTCTTTGTGAAGGCCTGAGTTTAATTCCCAGGATTTAAAGCCTATGTAAGAAATGTAGTTTATGTACTGAAAGGTAATCATATATTTTTGTTACATTAACATTTTATTTCATTTTGTATTTACAACTCACATTTCATGAATAATGCTACATACAAAATAATTACCATATTTCTTAGTTAACATGTAAGGTGTATTTCAATCAGAAGTTAATTATATATCCAGTTTCTTGTGGAATCTACTCCAAAGCAGTTTATTATCATTAAGACAGGATGAAAGAGTTTATATAGGCCCTACCTATTCATTTTCATGGTGGAGTCATTAAGGTTAAGTTTTTCTTGTAAATTTCTAGTGTGTAGAAGTAGCCAGTCATGTCTCTTTCAACTGATTTGATAGGACGACATAAATTCACCCACATTCCTTCTGCTGACATTATGGTGGTACAGGAAGAGGAAAGCTCATTAAAGCCAGCATATGCATCATGGCCAGACTCTCGAACAAATTTTAATGTCAGTGAACATCCCAATGACACTTAAAAGTGTCCTCACATTAAATGTATTTCCAATAGCAAGTAGTTTTCACTCTTCTGCGAGGGTGGTATCACAGCTATGTTTTCACCATTAATAGCAGGTGAACAGCAAACTGAGTAGATCCAATCTGTGGCCAGTTATTTATATAGCAGCTGCATGGTTGCTGAAATGACTTGGCTGATGTTGAAACAGGTTATGTTCCTTTTTCTGTTAAGTAAATTGAGTGAAACTTTCCAACCAGCGCCTGGCATATAGTAAGCAATATAGAACGTCATGTGTTATATAAATTTTTCTAGTTCAATATTGACTGTTTTGGCAGAATTCAAATGAGACAATGTAGCTGACTTTCTAGATTTAAAAAGTATTTTCATTAACATAGGTAATCCAAAATATAGCTGAAAAATAAATCATTAATTTATTGTGGATTTCAATGGTTACTTACAGAAATGTACACAATATTATTTCTTAAGAAAAATTGTTATAAAATATATTCCTTATCCTAGAAACAAATTACTTATATGGTATTACCTCATGTAAATTTTATGGAAGATAATTGTGTAGATAAAAGTACTATACCTGAGTTGTACATGCTGTACCCTTCAATGAAGTGTTTGTCTCCTCAATTTGTCGTGGAACTGTGAAAACTGTGTACAATTATACTATGCTGAATATATAATTTTGAAAGAATGGTTTAAATTTTTTATATTGAATTTCACCTTCTCTGGCAATAACCTTATTTCTCCAATTAGATGTTATTAGACATGTGTTTATGTATACACACACACACACACACACACACACACACATTACGTTATTGTTGGAACTCTGCAGATAATCATAGCTACAGAGTGACTTACAGAGGGCCCTGTGGGTGCTGTGATGCAGAGAACTTGAAAGTATCATGGCCTGTGCTAGTCAGATGAACTACACCCCAAATAAGAGAAGGAATATAAGCACAACTCCTAAATGCACTTAGGATGGAGAAGACTTCCACAGTTACACATGTCTAATATCATCCCCAAATGGTGCATGTGATGGAAAATTTCCGCTGAACTTGGCCTTAAAACAAACCACCTCTATACTTTTGAGTAATTTTTTGACTGAAAAATAGTTTACGATTTTCAGATTAAAAATACAAAGTGTATTTGGAAAACTCTAGTGAATGATTAAACTCAAAAAATCATTACAGTAAAACACACATTGCCATTAATTCTTCAAAAATGTCCTCCTCACTTTGGATACACTCATCCTTTCCATTTTCTGAAGCAAATCTAAAAGTCTCTTTCCTGTCTCTTTATGGTTGCCGTGATGTGCTGAACTGATTAAAAATGTTCCAGTTTCACAACTGTTTTGAATTTGTGGAAGAACCAGAAGTTGTACAAAGCCAGAGGCAGATCCGGGGAACAAGGTGGGGCACTGCACCGTCAGCCTGCCTTCCCACTGGACGTCACCAGGCAACTGCTTGCTCTTAGGTTTTCACCAGAGCCCCGAATGGCACTGAGGAGGGAGAAGACCTAGAGACAAGAAGGATGGGATGAGTCATTCAAAGTGAGGGGAAATTTTCGTTTGTTTTAGTGGGGGAAAATTTCTGAGCGGAGTTAACAGTAATGTGTCTTTTACCGTGATTCACTGCATACTGTATACCTGTATACCTTCAAAATTTTTCTGAAATTCAGTCCCAATAAATCTTGATTAGACTCTACTAAATTTATTAAGCAATGAAGGCTACTAAAAAAGGGAAATAAATCTAACATGATAGCTTTTGCCTTTATCCTCACTTTTAAAAGCTATCTTGGAGTAAGAGTTTTAATGAAATAAGGTTAGAGTGCTCTTATTTATTGGGTCTCTAGCCTATATTTTTAAAGTAAATTACTTATTTGCCATCTGAGACCACTTTGAGACAACCAGGCATCTATAATAAATACTAGTAAACAAAAAGTCATTATAGCTCAATTTAACTTTCCTTTTCTAAAAGCCACATAGCATGATGCAGGAATTCATAAGAGTAATAATTGAAGTACAGTATAGAATTTATTATTAATGTGAAGACTTCTATAGCTGAGAGGTAGAGGGATTCTGTGATCTAAAAAAAATCAATATGTGAGGAAAAAAACCATAAAGACATGAGCATACTGAAATCAATTAGTTTTTTATCTTAAATCTCTAAGGATGCAGTCTTGGAATAGGATCATCAACACTGGGGAAATAGCCCTTGAACACAAACTCATTATAAACTACCCTTTCATATGTCACCAATAAATTTAGGGTTCTTACCAAAGGTCTTTAGATAACAGGCAACCTAGACAGAAATTGGTAGCAATACATAAACTAGCATGTAAACTCTCACAATTGATATTTGCTCTATTTGCTCTATAAATGTGTTAAAATGAAGCATATTCATTCTTATATGAATAAAAGATCAAAAAGAATCATGCTGATGTCAGCACAGTTCTTGAAATGTGGGAGTGAAATTCAGAAGGGTCGAGTGAGTGTGGCTTTCTACCTGTGTGGCACTGGTGAAGATACCAAGCCATCTTGCTCCTCAACATTTTCATACATAAAAGTGAGCTAATAAAATTCGCCACGCTGTACTGGTATAAGAAGTAATTGGACTCACAGCTTTAGCCATTTGATTTTTGACAAATCACATACAAAAATACACATACCCTGAAGGAAAAAAATTGTAAGGTGCTAGGAAAATTGATGATCCAAATGGGAAAGAAGAAATATACAAACGTATGTCTGTCCCTATATTAAAATAAAATAAAAATTATTCAAAGACCTAGATAAGAAAACAGAAGCATGGATCCTGCTGAAAGATAAAGTGAGTAAGACTCTTGAAAACATAGACATAGGCAAGGACTTTCTCAACAGAACCTCAATAGTGTAAGAAATATTACATATCAAGAATCAACACATGGGATTATGTCAAAATAAAAGGCTTTCATAAAGCAGAGGGAAACAGCCAACAGGGTAAAGGTACAACATACAGAATGGGAAAATTGGTTTCTAGCATTACTTGGATAGAGAAATAATACCTAGACTACATATGTAAAGATGTCAAAAAATTAGGCTAAGACCAAGACAAAGACAAAAGACAAGACCAAGTCAAAAGACAGACACTGTTCAAAGAAGAAGCACAAATGCACAGTAAGTACATTGTAAAGCTCAGCACCTTTGGTCATTAGAAAAACTCAAACCACAACAATAGCGAGTTCCATTTTACTCCAGGAAGAATGGCTGTCTATCATCTGGGAGTCAGACAAAAGTGCTGGCCAGGTTGTGGAGAAAAAAAGAACCCTTCTCCATTGGTGGTGGGAATGCAACCAGGTAAAACCACTGTGGGAAACTGTAGAGATTCCTCAAAAATCTAAAAGCAGAAATTTTATTTGGCTCAACTCCACATCTTCTAGAAATCTTTTTTTTTTTAAGAGCAGAATATATTTATGGAGAGAAAGAAAGCTTCTTTCCAAGAGAGGGACAGAAGCGAGGCCCGAGTGGGTTACCCCCGACTCTGTCTTTGTCAGGGACTTTCATAGGGAAAAACCATGAGGTGAGGCGGGTCCAAAGTAGGGGAGATGGACAAAACTATGGTCCGCTGTTATGATTGATACATTTTGTCAACTTGGGAAATCTGGAGGTTTGGCTGAGTGACTCAGCAGGAAGCCAGAGTGCTTGCTTTGTAAACATCCTGAGCCTGTGGAAGAGGAGGGCATGGAGACTGTGTGAGAGCTACACGCCCCCTGGGTGGGGGTAGGTTGTTTACAATGTAGGGGAGAAAAGGAGGCTGCTTGCAGCCATTCCTCCCTTTTGCTTGCGGTTTTTGCTGTGCTCTGCTGCCATGAACAGTTTGCCCTCTGCCATGTGCCACTCTGAGACAGCCAAGTATGGACTGAAACCTCCACAAACTGTAAGCTAAATAAAACTTTCCTTCCTTCATTTTGGGCTTTGGGTATTTTGTCTCAGCAACGAGAGAAAAGTAACCAAGACATCCGCCCATAAGATTACAGTTATAATTGTCCAGGTAAGACTGAGTGGACTGGGATCAAATGGGAAAGCGAGTCACGTAACAAGCAGGCATGCAGAGCGGGGCTTTTCCTGTAAGGGTTAGGTCAGGGGCTTTTCCCGTAAGGGTCTGGTCAAAGACTCTTCAAGGTGGTCAATCCCTGCTGTTCATCCCTGGGGAGGTATGTGGATGCATTTGTTTAGTCTTCCGTCTTGAGGTCTGGCCCACAGGTATCTTATCTTTTATGTTGGCTTCTTAGAGGGCCTAGCCCTGTCTGACTGCCTATAGTATTTCTATCTATGTCAGCTGTCTATAACATTTCCCCCTCTGAAGAAGTAATGCGAACTGCCGTGAGGGAGTAATGGGCGATGACCGCTCTGGCTTCTTCAGGCTGAAAGGGGTCGTAGTTGTTGATCGGCAGTCAGAGATACTCTCCAGAGGGTCTATCTAAAGGCCCTCGATACACACCAGGCGTTTTCATCTTGGGTAGGTGTATAGAAAATTTTTTGAAAAAGTTAAAGTCATCATATTATAGTGATGCATGCCTGTCCATATTTATAGCAGCAAAAGTCACAGTAGCTAATATGCCAATATATAGATAAATGGATAAAGAAAATGTATAAATACATGGCAGAATAATATTCAAGTATAAAGATACATTTAAGTGATTCACATAAAAATGAATTCATCTTGAGATCATAACACTAAGTGAAGTAAATCAGACACATACGAGAGACACAAAATATAAATATAAAGCAAAATGAAAGAGAGATGGTGGAAAACAGGAGGTAGACATTGTGAAGATGGCAAAGGAAATAAAAACTGATTAAAATGTGCTGTACCAGTTCCCCAAGACAAACGGAATGATTATGTATGGTAAACAGAAATAAAAAAAACACAACACCATCATAATAAAAGAGGGGAGAGTACTTCTATAAGTGGTGAAGACACCATTTTTTTCAGTAAATTAAATGTGCTATTTTTAGGGTAGATGTTTTAAAATTATGAAGCCAAATGAACTTTTTTTCACTATAACCCTGGACAGAAAACAACTAAAACTAACAGATTGTCTTATATCAGGTCACATAATTGGAAAGATATGAAATAAGAAATTTTACCTCTTCCGAGTCCAAGCTCCATCATTTTCCATTGCATCTACGTAGCAAACTGGGTTCTCTTACGCCTTGTATTGCAGAATCACCTTATTACTACTCCTGCAGGGTGTTCGAAGGCTTTGGCATGTCTTCTTTCTAACTTTTCCTTGTATTTTCATGTAGCTGATGATGACTTACCTTACTCCATTGCAGTTCTGCTTTAGGGAAAAATTCCTTCCTATTTCCAAAATTTTCTCTTTTGCACACCATCCAGTGTTTCTGGAATAATTTTTCTAATTTTCATATTTTGTTTTGTTCTTGCTCCTAAGAAAATTAAAGTTTACTTAAAATATGCAAAATAAGCCTTTTTCTGACATTTTAGACTTTCATGGTATTAGATACCTCTCAGTGTTGCAGGAGAACTAGGTCCTGGCAAAGGTGGCACTTGGTGTATATTACCCATGACTAACCTCATGCCCATATAGCACTGTGACATAAACCAAGTAGCTACTGTGAAATTCTAAGAAGAAAATACAATGCTTATTTAAAAATCTTCTAAGTATTTTTTAGCCTTAGAAAATGATATTCATATTCTTAATTATTTTATAAGTGGTAAACCTCATGTTTTAATGTTCCAACTTAGACTTCTTGATGACAAGGAGGAAACACTATGAACAGAAGTAATTGCTATGTCCTTTGTCTTGTGAAACAGGGAATAGAGTGTAGGATCAGATGGCATTTTCAAATAGGTTGAGTGAGAATAAATGAATAATTCAAAGGAACATATTTTGTGGCTTTAATATCTTTAGTGAAGCATTAGAGTCTAGGCACCCTTCCCCACTCTCCACTCCTTCCCCCACACGCTTTCAATAGCACGGTTCTACATCAAAGTGATTAGCTTCTGGACATCTCAGCATATTTTTATGACATTCTAATTAATCCAAATAAGAAGTACTGTGGCTCCTAGAACCTAAGGATCAAAGAAAAGCCACAATTATTCACGTCAAGTTCGAAAATCTCTTCAGTCTCATTCTTACATAACTAAGCTGTCAGAAAACTAACATCTTTTAAAAGGAAGACAGCCATTTGCTACTCCTTTAGAGACACCTGCCATCAAAACAAATCACAATGCGATAAAACACAATGAAAGATTAAAAAATGAGCAAGAGTAAAAATGGGAGAGGGAAAAATATTATTTGACTATTACTTTCCATCGTGTAGTAACAGCTTTATGTTCCAAATCTTAAATAGATCAAGGCATGCAAGAGTCTATTCGCCATTTGGTGACTCTTCCTCCATATGCTCCGCATTCAAGTTTTGCCTGTCACTAGAGAGCCAGAGGGAATGAGCCACTCATACCAAATGTGCCTTTCAGGAGAAAGTCATCTAATGTAACATTATATATAATGAAATTAGTTAAAAATGATGAGAATTTATCCAACCACAATTTAGTCAATATTTTACAATATTAAAACTTCACATTTTTCCTAAGAAATGAGAAAACTGACATGTGTTATGTGAAATGCATAATTTTGTGCTAACTGAATGAAGATTTGAAAATATGTTCCATGTTTTAGCATAATATTTGTCATTCTAAAATAACAGGTAATAAAGATATCAGTAGAAAATTCAAAATGCTTGTAAATTATTTTTTCCAATTTGTTTGTGGAAGTACATGTAATAGATGCTAAGAAAAGCCCACTTCTTATTATAGAATGTGAAGGAAACACAATTTTCACTACCCCAAATTACACAAGGAAAAATGTCCAAAGTGAAAAGTAATTTAAAAATTTCATTTAAAAGGAAAACAATTCCTACTGTGAAACAATTTAAATTCATTACTAACTAGATCAAAATCAGGAATCAAATTTCCTAGGTTGACTTGGTAACATTTCTTATAATGGTTGGGAATTCCGGATGATATCCTCACATGGTTGCAGGCTGTGACATATAAGTATTTCCGAACAAGCGCCACTAGTGACTAGGATTTTTAATCTGTACAGGGAGAATAGAAACTATGATGGTTTTATAGACTGGCTTCTAAATGTTTTAATAAACTGGTCTAACTGAGTGTGGGCTTTCTCTTCCTATGGCTGTCTTAGGGGACTTGTGCTGGCCCAAAGGGAAATGACACCATGTGTCTTCTGAAGTTCAGTCACAGGAGACTGTGCAGCACGGTTCACCTGTTTCTCCTGGAATATGTGCTCTTAGAATCACTTGTCTGGGGATTCCCTATTGGGACCCAGCTGTAACACTGTGGGAAACTCAAACCTCATGAACAGGATGCCCGTAGGATTCTAGTCCATAGTTCTGGTATGTATTTGGGTGATCCACCCAGTTACAAACGAATAAAGATACGGCTAGATGATTCCAGTAACTTCAGTTTTTCTAGCTGAAATCCCAGGCGTCATAGGTGGAGATTATCCGGCAACCTGTGTACACTCTGGACTGTCAGAACCGTGTGCAGCGCAGTGATTGCGCTTTTGTAGTCACACAGATTAACTTTTATGTAGCATTGAGAAAAAACTAAGTATTGAGATAACTCTGTATCCCAAATTAGTGTATTTGGAGTTTTAAAAAGAGCTTATTCAATCTCTACCACAAGGTAAGAGACAGACATTGTTAATCTTCTTATAAATGAGAAAATAGAGTTCAGAGAAGTCCCTTTCCTGACAGTGTTCAAGTTTAAAGTGGAAGGGCTGAAATTAACAACCAAGTTTGCCCATGTCTGGAGGTCATTTAAAATAAAACTATTGATTTTCTCCAGTCATGTCTATGAAATCTTAGAAAAGAAACCATCTTCTTAAGTGGTTATTTTAATGTTTTGCAAATTCAATATCCTGGATATTGTCAAACATGTTTCAAATTAACATCCCGACATTTCAGTGAAAAAATACTTTTGCATAATGTATTCTGGAGGAAGGACAGTTGCTGAGTTAATCATTTGTTAGTGTGACATCTTCCTTTTTCTAAGGAGACAGACACTTAGAACATGTTCTTTAAAGGGATGAATGAATGAATAAATGAATTAACCAGTTTATATTAACATAAGAAGAGTTTCTTGAGCAATGTTCTAACAGATTGATTGATGCCTTCATAGAATGGAATAAATGTTTATCATTATTTTTGCTCATTTTCTGTTTTGTCTGTAATGTGAGTGATTAATATCCATTCATTTAATTTCATCAAACCATTAAAGTTCTTTATAGACTTTCTGTTAATATGCTTTGATAATCTGAAACTAGAAATCATGGAATTGAGATGCATGATATATCAATTCATTAAACTATTTTGTTTCCTTTTTAGTACTGAGGATTGAACATAGGTCCTTAAATTTGTTTGGTAAGCATTCTAGCAATGAAGTACATTGTTAATGGTAGTTAGCATCAGTGGTAGACAACTACATTGTGCATAGCCTATAATGTTAAAACATTTCTACACAAATGAATTAAAACTGCTACACAGCAAGCGTATGATTTAACAAAGACAAAATATTTTCAATGTTTGGAAGTTAAAGTAGTGTATAATACTTCCTTGTTAATATTTTAGTTTGTGCATATTTTATGTACAATGCTTGGGGTGAAAAATGTTTTACATTTCAGAATTTTGCATGTTTTAGAATATTTTTATATATAAAATTAAATATCTTAGAGATGAGACCCACATCTAAACACAAAGCTCATCCACGTAACACCTTATACACAGAAACATGAGGCAATTTTATGCACAGTATTATATTTATTGGAGCTGTGTTTTTGGTTGTGACCCGAAATGAGGGATCAATGAGTGAATTTTCCATTTGTGTTGGCATGATGCTGACTCTTAAACATGTTCAGATATTAGAGTGCCCTGGATCAGGTTTTCTGATTAGAGATATTTAACTTGTATTATTATTAAAATACTGCTACATTGAGAAATAGTATTGATGTGTTCATTGAAGAGCATTTTTATTGATACTATTCTTTATGATACTAAAAATCAGATAAATAATGATAAAAGAGCCTAGGCCAGTAGACACAGCTTGGTACATCTAATGTTTTCATTGCTAAAATATTGAGTTAATGATGCTTTTATGTGAAAAATAGCTCTAGGAAGTTATAGGGGCTACTAAGGTTAAACATTTAACTGATGGAATCTTGACCATTGAACCTAGATTAATCATGACCCAATCTCCTATTGATTTTATTTCATAATATTTTAACTAGGCATTATAAATTTTCATAAGAGAATTTCTCTATAAAGATATAGGGAAAATAATCATTTGAAAGCATTTTATAGAGGAAAGGTCTCTAAAGTAAAATTGTGTTATAGGAAAGTGCAGTTAACAGAGGTTTGTGCAGACATTTTAGTTACATACTACAAGTGTTACTTCCAAATATAGTGCACCAAATTGACCAAAAAATGACACACTAATTAACTAGCAATTGAAATGCTTCATGTTTTAAATGTCTATCAAACTGTGGTACTTTATGATATGCCCATGTGACAATGAATATTTCTCAAGTGTTTATGCAGAGCCGCCTACATAGCCAGTACTGTAAATACATAATGATGGATAAACGAGAATGATTTGTTATGTTAGTTATACTATAATGGAGGACATGACACTAATCAATTACTCACATTAAGTTGTAAGTAAAGCTTAGGAACTAAGTACACACTGTTGTGAGAATGTTATTTAAAAAAATATTTTCACTCACTCAGTGAATTGATCTTTATTCAGAAGGCTTTACACTGAATTAAAGTACTTCTCGATTTGAAAAGGCTCTGGCTCATTCTACCATTGGTTGAAACATCATGATTTGAAGTCAACTGAGGCAGAAAACCCTGTTTTGCTGCTAATCTACATCCTTTCTTTTCTTTTATCTCCTTTATTAAGATCAGTTATTTCTTTAGGTGAATTTTTAAAAGGATGAAATGTCTTTGTTAGAAACTTTGTTCTACCACACTACCACAGTCTTCCAACTGCCGATGGTACAAAGCCATGGAGCTGGGCTCATCTAAGGAAAACACAGCTGGGACATCAGCAGCCCAGGGGTAGGAGAGCTTTTCTATGCTGCACTGGGTTTTCTTACAGATTTTCTATCTGAGAATGAGGACAATGGCCTATTTCTTGGGATCTCTGCTTTCTTTCAGGTCTGTACCTCTAATGGGTGGCTTCACAACTGTCATAGAACAAGAAGTGAGCCCTCATCCTCAAAGATGATCATATCTCCTACCCAACTCAGAACAGAAAACTGAAGTCACAATAGCCACATAACTATGTATCTGCTACATACATATCCAGCAGTTTGAATTACCTTTACCAGCTAGGTATCAGATTAAGTTAATCTGCAATGAGGATACGGTATATTTTCTCCCCAAATAACTGTTCATATTTGCTTTACATACATATAATGAAGTAAATGATTTAGAGACTTTTCATGAAGGCAAGGAATGCATGATTTAATTTGATTTTTGTCTACCTTTTGCTAAACTGAAATAGTATATACTTCCTATTTAGTCTTATTTCTCCAAGTTCCCCTTAATATGGTTCAAACAATATTAAGAAAAAAACTGAGTCAAGATGTCCTTTGCTATTCATGAAATAAAAAATCCTGATTATGGATAAGATGAAAACCAAGTTCTGTGCAGCAATATTTTAAGTGATGAAATAAAACTGTACACTTCAGAACCTTGAGTTATTGTTTGTATACACCTTTTTGTGGTTCTGTTGAGAGAATTAATAAAGGAAATTAGGGAAAAATCGTTACTCATTATTTAAAAATTTTCATTTAGTCATTTTTGATATTAATGTAAAACAGTATCTCTCTTATAAAGGGTTTATATAGTTAATTAATAGAGAGGTACCCTAAAAAGCATTGGTGAAAGCACTACAAAAATGAAAACAGACCTTTGGTGAGTGTATCCAGGAGACTATTGATAATTTTCCCTGAGGACAAAGATTAAAGGCTATACAAACAAATTGTGAAGAACATTTTAAAATAAATAGGCATTTTAAAGGATTAGTACAACTATTTATAATTGTCACCATTTTTGATTTTTGAAGTTTAAAGTGAACAAAAGTGCCTGTTTGGTGTGCTCTTATCCCCGAATGGCTTCCCCCTCCCATCCTGTACACATCAGGAGACTCTCCAAAACATAGCACTTTGTGTTCCAGAAAATGAAACTCATCTTAATTTTAGCATGAATAAAACATAATCTAACACCAGAAGGTCACATAACATATTCTAGAAGCAAATAAAAGTGACATTTGTTTAATAAACTCCTTCTATAGTCTCACATTGGCTTCTTTCCATTTAAAGTAAATATTCAGAGCCACTGAAATTTAACAACAATAACAGTAACATTCTAGGTTTTTCCAGTTTATTCTTGCTTAATATCTAGAGATATCATTAGGTGTCGGTTTTCTTGAATTCCCTTGAAGACTATTTCCTTTACTTTCTGCTACGATCTTTTCCTAGAATATAAATGACAAATTGTTAATGGTTTTCTGTTGTGCTAGTTTTTAATAATGAGTCAATTTTTCAGTTAGAAATATATTTTCAATATTATTTCCCACATAAGTATATCATGCATGGTCATCCAGAAGAAAACAGTGATGTCTCATATGAGAATGACTAAAAAAATAAAGAATAGACTAGCCTATGCCACAAATGCTATGCCTTGTATCTGTTCTATGTACTGTTACCAACGGTTTCTGCCCTGGCCTGGCACAGTGGTTAATTTAGAAAGGGGGGAAATGTTTGTTCCTCTAGTTCAGCGCTTTCATTTCATTTGGCATTCATTACCCTCATTAAAGTCCCTGCCAGCAGGATGGCTGGAGCGGAAGAGATTACAATCTCACTTACTTTGCATAAATCAAACCCAAATTTCCTCTCCATCCAAGCTTTGGGGTGCAGATGCCATGGAGGAATTCACTGTTTCCCAGTAACACGAATTCTCTAGAAAAATCTCATTGCCTTCTTCCAACCTGGCCTTGGTCAGATATCCTGGCGTATGTCACAACTGATTTATGATACCTGCATGCTTTAAGGCCAAAATAGTCTTGACCCCAGGTGTTCCTCTCCTCTGAAGTTAATTTCCGGGCACAAAGAGAAAAGTGCTCTCATGACCACCCTGTAAAGCTATATGTTTACAGGTGTGCTTGCTTATAAGGTGAATTAGTGAAGTTTTCTTTTTGGCCTAATAGGGGAGTAAATTTCAAAACGGTGTTGTGGGTACTTAGAAGATAAAGGTCGTACAGAATATAGAGCAGCTCGCAGATGTTTCATCGTGCTTGCTGATGTAAATATGCAGGGGCCTTTCTCTCTAACTTTTCTACTCCAGCTATCAGAGGGCCACTATAAGTATCTTCATACTGTCATGTTTATTTCCTCTTCTACTCTCTAGAGTTTTGTTTCTGTCTTTCAAAACTATTTTATCTGCAAGGTAACTATTACTGGTTATTATACATTAATTATAGATTTTACCGTTCATTATAAAATATCATTTGTGTAGTACTAACTCTGACATTGTTGTTTTGACCTCTGCTTTCTTCCTTAGTATATTCTACTGTTTATAATTTTATCCATTACCAGAGTTTATGTTTTTGTTACCCTTACTGGGTCTATAGGTTATAGTTAATATGCGTGTGTATATGTTTTTGTAACACTCTTTGTCTGTTTTCTTTTTTTCTATTTTTGTACTGGAAATTGAACTCAGGGCATTGCTGTGTCACTGAGCAACATCCCTGGCCCTAACTCTCTGTTTTCCAGTGTGTTTTCTGTTTTCTTTTCATCGTTGTTGTCTTTGTAAAAAGCAATGTGGTTTCTACTTTTTCCCAGTTTCTGGTATACAAGGGTTTTCTGTTGTACTTATGATTTTTCTCTGTTTTATTTGACTCCCTTTGAACCATCTTACTTCTTAGCTATACCATATTTTTCTATTTCCTAGTAATCTAGTCCTTCATAGCATTAAAAATAATTTTAAAGATAAATTTTATACTTTCAAATCATGAGGTATCAAATTTAATGATAAGAATAAATTAATATTTTGCAAAGTGAAGAATGCTTATACATATGCCTCTCCTGTGCTGCTTTATTGAGGATGAAGATATTCTGAATTTATTAGCCTTATCAAACTATACTCAATTTTGTATCTGTAAGTAAATCCTTTTAGTTTTTGAGATCTATTCTGTTAAATGACATAATATTAACATGAGGATTATCAACCTAATACCTTTGTTTTGTGTCCTTTATTTTAAAGGATTTTTCTGTTCTCATCTTTAAATGGATTATTGGGGAGTGAAGGATTCATGGGTGATATAGTATACTTCCTGAATTTTCTTCTGAGTGAGAAACGTTTTTCATCATTTGTAATTATATAAATGAAAACTGCACAGGAAATATAACATTTTATTCTCAGATTAAATGTCGTGCATATTTTTTACCTTTTGATTCTGAGAGGAGTATGACAACTTCTAGTCTATTTATTAACTAGCAAAATTTAGGAAAGAGTCCTAAACATCTCTAAGGAGAAGAATGGGGTCACTAGCTAAGGATTCATCATCTAAATTTTACTTTTATGTTTTCCTAAATAGATTGTATTTGGTTTTCCTATTTGGGGTTTATTTGAGGTTATTCATCTTTATGCCTGAACAAACTTTTCCTTAATTTGGTGAATATTTTAGTTCATTTTGATGCAACTCAAGGAAAGATGCTATGAGAATGATTGTTTGTGTCAACCTGATTGACATGGAAACTGCTCAAGAGATTGATGGAGTGCACTGCTGTGTGTGTCTAGGTGGGACAGGGAGGTGTGATCTTGGATACTACATATGGTCCCTCCTCCCTCTCGCTCTCCTCTTTCCCTTCCTTTCCCTCATCTGACCACCAGATCCAGGCATCTTTGTTCCACCATTCACTTGTACCATGAAGTGTCTGCCTTGGAATCAGGTGACCATGGATTTCATCCTCTGAAATACCAAGCCAAATTAAACCCCTTGCCATACAATTTGTGGGTGTTAAATGTAGTTATCACTGTTAGAGGAAAGCTGACTAATACAAATGTTCTGTAAGTAAGAAATACAAATACCTTCTCTAGAGTTGTATTTTTCATTAATATTTGATGACTGGCTAATAATTTAAAATATAGAGAACAATTTAACTAATCCACAAAACATAAACATCTCAAAATATTAGAACTTCAACTCACAAAATTAGAGCTGGTCTGAGTTTCTTGATTTTTCACATGAACAAAAACTTTACTCATGTATTGCATTTCTTACTTAAATATTTAATGACAGCCCCAGGAATGTAATAGAGTTTGTCTATTGTTAGCTCAAAACTTAGCCAATATTCTCTTTTCTCAAATTCGTGAGCCAGGGTAGATGGTAGAAACAAACATTCATTTGATTGTGACTAAAGTTTTAATTGTGACTCAAAGATAGGTGCAGTATGATGGAGGAATTGAGATGGAGGCTCACTCTGTAGCTCAGGATGACCTTGGACTCACTGGTCAGTCCAGGCTGGCCTCGCATTTGTGCTGATCCCCCTGCCGCAGCCTCATGACTGCCGGGATTATAGGCATGTGCCAGCACACCTGGCTTAAGATATGATTAACCTAGACTCTGTGTAATATTGTCTTCTTTCTGCTTTGTGAGTAAAGGACTTATTTATCCAGCTCTTGGGAACACCGTGAGCGTCCTTTAGTGCCAGCCTTCACGAGAAATTACTTTTCTTGTAGCGGGACCTCACCTCCATAGTCACATCCCTGAAGGGGCAACCTTCATCCAGTGACTGAGTAAGAGTGAGGGATAAAGGACGATTGTCTTTTGCTAAATTCAGACAATCTGGGGTCCTCGTAAACTTTACTGCAGGATTGCTGAGGTTGGATCACGCTGGTCTTTTCCCTCTGCCCATTACTGTGCCTTTCTTTTTTCTTTCTTTCTTTCCTTTCTTCCTTCCTTTTCCTCTCTCAGTGCCTTCCTCGACCTCTGAAGCACTCTACTGAAGAAGCAGAAGAGAAAGCACCTGGATTGTGCCTAAGATGCTTGCACTAAGCTACAGCCCCAGTCCTTCACTGCTCTTCCTTTTCTCTTTTGAGATGGGTTTTTGCTGTATCATTAAATTGTCTGGGCTTGGCTCAAACCTGTGATTCTCCTGCCTCAGTCTTCCAGAGTGGTGAGATTATAGGTCTGCTCCACCTACCGTTGGCCGAAAGAGTACTTCTTAATAAACTTCCACTGTGTTAGTTTCATTTATACGCTTGGGTATCCCAGCCCAACATGGTATTTAAAAACAACCCTGCCTTTCATACCAATACCTTTGGCTATTATTTTCTTACCTTTCTTCAATCTGTGTTTACTTAAGCATAAGAGTGCAAGAGAACTGCAATTCCCTAATAATTTTTTGATTTTATCTTTTGGGCAACTCCTGATCCGCTCAATACATATTTATTGTATCTGATCCTGTGCCAAGGGCAGCAACAGAGTGATTACAGTGCAAGGAATGGAATTGTGGCCTACTAAAGTATTATTAAAATAACTTTACTGATTAAAAGTCAGTAATCACAAAATGGAAAGATATTGACATACTAAGTACTACAGTAAATCTGGTTGAGATGGAAAGGGGTTGACAATCGAGTAAGTCAAGGTAGTTTCAGGAAAGGGAAAGGCCTCTTTCATGAAATGGCCATTTAAGCTCAGGTTTGGAAGAGGAGAAGATGAGAAGAGAATTCTCGGCAACGGGAAGAGCGCGTGCCCTCTGCCAGGAAAATATCTGGAAGATGTGAGCACCTGAAGTTCCCTGTGGCTGGAGTGTAACTGCAAGGCGGGGATGCAGGATCTCAGGCTGTGAGCATGGTCAGGGCTGGGATAGGGGCTGAAGTTGGATAGGGGCTTTCTGCCGCAAACATTAAAGGAAGTTTGAGAAAATGTAACCAGCAGAGTGGCTTAATGTGATTCTTTTCTTCTTTATGATCATTGTCTTTGTCTTCTAGAGAATATTTCGTGGAGGAAGAAAACTGCCCATGTGCAGATCCAGTGGAGGTGCATTAGAGTACTAAGCTGAGGAGCTGACTCGGGAAACGTGGTTTGGCCTAAAGTGGTATAAGAGAGGTAAAGTAGGGTGGACGCATTAAAGGCAGTTTCAGGTCTGAAGTGCTAGAAACAGAGATCGCACTCATGTAGAAATGGGGAGGGGAAAATGGTGTCAGGTTCACTGAGAGCTGGGGGTGAGGAAACAGGGCACAGCGTGAGTATTTCTGAGAAGACTCCGGGAGAGCAAGGGGATTTCTGAATTACTCAGAAATTCAGAGAGGCCAATGCGCTAGATCTTATGTGAAAGGACTTACATCAGAAATGGAAAGTCCTGTTTTATGGGATAACATGAAATGTGACTTTTTCATAGTTGAAGCGAGCATGGAACAATACCTAGTTCCTGCTTCTCATTTTACAGGTGAGTAAGCCAAGGCTCAGAATCTCTACACAACCCAGTCAGCACATCCGGTCAGCCAGAGGGATGTCTTCAACATTCATTAATGCTGTGTTTATAAAAATTATTCTGATAATTCAAATAATTTATTTCCTTGATATTGTAATCACTCATAAATAAAATTTTGTTTAAATTTTCTTTCCACTTGATACTTTGCTTATTTTATCCAAATTTCATTTAAAACCAAACACACAGTATATTTAAATTGAACTATTACTGAATTTTACTCTGGAGATAGTAAATCTTAAATGAAAACTTCATTTAAGTTTTAAATGAAATGAAAACTATGTAGAAAAAACTGTCTAAAGGAAAAATAGAATTCTAATTAATAGAAAATTCAAACACTTATCATACTTTAAAATAACCATTGTTAATTTCCTATCATCTTGTCTTGAAATTTTATATCATTTTTATTGTGTTTTCTTATTTTAAAATAAAAAAATAATAAGTACTCTTTAGAATAAAGTGCATTTAAATTATATATGCAGCCAGAGTTCTAGTAATTATATACTTATGGAAATATTCAAGATCAATGCAATTGGAAATGTTAAAAAAGTATTTTTAAAAATTTTTGTGTACAAGAATAGTGAATATTCTATTTTCTTGTGGAAAATTACTTCTGTTACTTTAACAGGTTTAGTTGAAAAACTAAATACATGTTCACATGATTAGCAAATGTGTGTTTAGGATTACTATACTCATGAAAACAGTTCATTACTATTTTGCAGGGTTTACACTTTTTCTCCAAATTTAGGTAAATTTATGTCCCAAACATAGATTCCAGTAATTTTAAAACTAGCTGATAATTAAGAAACCTCACAATATCACTTTGCAGAATACATAATAAAACATTTTTATCCTCTCTAAAAGCCTTTTAAAATATGTATCATAAACATTACTGTAGAGTTAGGTGAGGTGGCTTTCTATGGTCAAGTTCCACTGTTTGGTGAGGTTGAAAATTATTTTATGATTTCCTGAAGATGACGACATTCTGCTATTTTCTAATGTCATTGTATATACTTATTCTTTTCATTCATTATCTTGATACGCTTATGTTTTACATATTTAAAAATTTTTCTTTGTATTTTTTTCAGGCATGGTAGTTTAGGCTGGCTTTGAAGTCACTGTGTGTAGACCCGGCTGACCTCTAACTCCCTGCAACCCCCTGCCTCAGTGCTGATTCTCCAGGTGTGCGTCACCACACTGTTCCTCTTGGTTTTCAAACATCTTGTACACAAATTTACAGAGTGTAATGATAGAAATTGGAATAACATGTTGTTTATGTCCATTGTAAGTTTAAATATAATTTTACTCTATATGGTATTTAGTATTTTTTTGAATTCCCAGCCATGGATAAGTAGTTTATATAATTGTTCTAAGTATAACCCAAAATATTTTTCAAATTCTGTTAATTAAGTTCTGGGGAGCTTTTGAAGAGTATTAACGATTTAAATCTCTGAAGGGAATTTTCACAAAAAAATTAAGCTCCTAAATTGGAGTTTGTGTCCCTGCTATGGACTGTAAATATATAAATATAATTTGGAAGAACAATTACAGGTGGTGTATAGCAAAAATTAAATCTATGGCCTGCCTGCCTATTTGGTCATAAGAAAGTAATGTAGTGTGTTCAGAGCTCATTTTATCACTCATTCTATCATTTATAAGAAAGGTCTTGTAGATCCTATTTTTAGGCCTTCCCACTTTTAAGATTACAGAAAATTTGTCCTAGGTGAATGGCAGTGTGTGTGTGTGTGTGTGTGTGTATGTATGTGTGTGTGTGTGTGTATGAATGCATACCTGGAATTCTGATGAATATTTTAGTTTCTTTTAGGAAACTTAAATAGTTTCCTCAGAAGAGAAATGCTAAAGGGAGGGAGGGGAATTATGCTTGGAGCCAGGATGAAAGGAGTAACAAGGCCCAGTGTGCTTTCAGAGTGATAGCACAGTCATACTTGGGTGTGACCTACTGTCTTCAACAAAACTACTGCCATCACAATGCTGTCCTTACAGAAGCAAATATGCCTTTCAAAATATCAATTTTCATGTCTTTCTGGTTTCAGAGAAGTCATACTCACTGTTCTATCTAAAATGCATACTTTCCATATCTACATTTAAAATATATGTATATATTCTAAAGCACATAATGTATTATGTAATATAAAGTTTTTGTAAATATAGTAAAATGTATATTGTATTATATAATTCCAAGACATATATGTCTCTAATTAAGAATAACTCGTAGATTTCCCTAGATCTTAAATTTTATATAGCTATGATCTTAATGAGATGATTTATTATGCCAAAAGCATAGTGCATTTTACAGATACTTCATGATCATATTACAGAAGGCAACTAAATACTAGAAACAAAACCGCACCTCCATTACTCTTTTTGAAGTCTTTCCTGCCACATATTTATGCTCTTCTTTCTGCTATATAGCAATTCTTTTTCTGTGGTGCTGGGCTGTTTTGGAATTTTTAATCATTTTAATAATCTTTTTCCAGTTAAAAAATACAAGGTAGAAATTCAAAACAGGAACCTACTTGCTTTTATACAAACTGCTTCATAGCAACAGCAAAAAAATTAGAGCTCTGATTCTTCTTAGTGTTTGAATTTTTGTAGCTTTCTCAGCACAAATGCTCATGGATGATATTTGGCATTGTGATAGCGTGCTGTGTTCTAAAACTTATTAGAGAGGCTTAAAAATCTGTCATGTATAAGTAAAGTTAATAAAATACAAAGCAAACCACAGTCAGGAAATGGAAGCAAATGTATTAACTATGAATTAGAGCTTGATATTTGTAGTGAGACAGCTAGAATTTACAAATACAGTGATTTACTTGCTCAGTGACCTTGGGGACATAGGATTTCTGAGTTTTCAGTTCAGTAGATGCTATTAATTTCAACGTCATAAGATTATATCAAGTATTATTTAAAATGGAAGTATTTGATAGAGCATGTAACATTATTCAATGGTAGTTTGTGTTTTATCACCATTATTATTATAATTATGGCTTTTTTTTACACTGACCAGGCAATTAGGACATTGAAAAGACTATAAAATGTTACTACCTACATTTAAATTTGTATTCTTAGAGTCTTGCTAAAATACAAGTCTGGACTCAGCAGTTCTGATTTCTGAACATCTCCAGGTGATGCTTATACTATTGTTCCAGAGAAAGAATGCACTTCGCACAGCACAGTAGTGTCAGTAGGGCAAGTATGTCAATATCCCAAGTAGAACAGAATTACAGATTTTAAATATGAATCCCTAGGTCTTCATATTTTATCATTTTTATCATTTATTAATTAGTGGAACAATTCTGGCTAAAAATCAGAATAGGAAAAAATGGGAGCTAATCACACTATGTTTATTCATTCATCAACCACTGGGGTTTTCCTAGTGAGTCACTCACAGTCGGACACAAGAAGATGAGTTTGAGATAAATCCCTAAGAATTTATTCTTCTACAGGCTTATTTTTGTAAGAAGGAGAAAGATTTATATAAGTAGTCATAATTCAGGAGACAAACTGACATGTACAATAACACCTCTAGGTGAAGCGCTAGAGGAGTTCAGGGCTATGGGAAATTATCCCCAAGGAATACTTACATGTTATATTAGGCTGTCCTTTCTAGCCAGCCTTTCTCTCAATAGGAAAAGGAAAACTTGAACCTGTCATATGTCTTAACTCTAGTTGCCACGTTCTGCTACTTTTGGAAGACCTCAGATTTCTTCTGTAGTAACAGCAAGCACTTAACTCAGACATATTACTGTACTATGTGCTTGCATGTATTTTTGGCTTATTTACATATGTTATTTAATTTAGTTCTCAATATGAACTATGAAATAATTTGCATTATTTTCCTTATTTTTAATGATGAGGGAGCGGAAAAGCAGAAACATTAAGTAATCTGAGCTTCTGAAATTATTGGCCCTTGCTGGGTTCACTTACCTTTGAAAGTCAGTGACTCCTTCATCCTGTTCATTTTTAAGTCTCCCCCAGCTTCCCCCCTTTTCCTTTGAGCCATTGCACTTTCCCTCACTTCTACATCTTTAAGTAATTTCTGTCTTGCTAGATGGTCTCCTCTTTGTGCATAGAAGAGCTTCAAATGCACTTGTCACATACAACCAATATGTAGATACATAAATGCACATTAAATTTTAGTAAAGAATACAATGGGAAGAATGTTATCTGTTCATCTGCCAAATATATTCACTTTTAGGAGAAACACCCTACCACTTTGAAAGCCAGGTCTACAGCAGTGAGCACTTTAACTTCAGCAGAAGACAGCAGACAGCAGTATGTCCTCGGGAACCACTCACTTTCCCAGCACTGAGGCGCACCACCCTTTCACTACACCCTGAATTCACACAGTACATTTCATTTTCTGAGATGTATATCCACATTCGCTTTATTTAAAAAGTATTATAGCTTTAAGGAGTAGATGTGATAGAGATTTTTAAAAATTATTTGCTGTCTTTATTTTTATATTTAAACCTGTAAACTGCATATAGATTTATAAATTATGAATAAGTTTTCAAATATGTTTGAAAGAGATAGGTTTTTTGTGATGTTTTCAAATTTTCCTATTTAAGAATTTTTCTTCCACTGCTTCCTAGTTTATGTATCTTTTCCAAACGCCATTTCTATAGAAACCTATAGATTATACAAAGCATATCTAAATACTGAAATCTTTTTAAGATGAGTTCAGTCATAAAAACAGTCACGTGTGACCCACCTCAGCTCAGGCTCAGCTCCAGGTCCTGGTTCTTAGTCAGTTAGCTAGTATCTCAAAAGATGTGGGAGATTCATCTAGATATTATTCTAGGAATTTTTGCCTCTTCTTCCTGTCAACTTCTCTTTTCTTATACAAAACAAATATAAACTCAAGTCCAATCGCATTCTGATGCATTTGTCAGTGTACGATGGTTACCAATAAAAGCATACAATAAATTTTATGATGGTGGATTTAAAGCAAGCAGGCCTCAGAGAAATGACATGCGCTGGCAGACACTGTATGGTAAGCCCAATTTTTTGTCATCACTCAATGCAGAATATTTACCCAGAAAATGCATCAGACTAACCTAAAATTCAAAAGCACTGTGTAGAAAAATAGAACAACATATGTAAAAATGTTAGACTCTATGCAAGATTAATATTGCCTAGGCTGTTGAAAGGTTTGTGGTCTTGCCTCTGAGGAAGCTGAAAGGTCAGAAACCTCAAAAATGCCTCTGTGCTGTCAATTGCCCAGTTACTAATTTTTCTTATTATTTTCATAATGAGATTGTTTTTTGGGCAGAGAGACCCTCTTGAGGGTTACTTTGAATGTTTTCAAGCAGACAGTTCTTTTGCTTTCATATTCTGCCCTAGGAGTTCACAGACACTTTTCATTTATTTGGAAAGAATGCACATAGTTATTATTATAAGTAATAATAAGTAGGTAATTTATTATTCTCCATACCTCCAAATTCCATTCAGTCCAGAGTCACATCAAATTTGAAAACCATTGTGCACCCCACATCTTATATGACAGAATATATAAATTAAATTTAACAAAAATGCTTTTCTTCCAAGTCTGGTCCTGGGCTTTGGATTGAGAACACATGAAAATGTAAAATTCATACCAAAGAACTCTCTCTTCTTTAGTAACTAATTACCTAATTGAACCAGTGAAATATGTGTGTATAAAAGCTTAAGAGAAAATATTTATTTTTTCTTATTTAAGTTATTGCAGGCAATCAAAACCTAGCATGAAAATTATGGTCATTTATTGAACATGAAGTATGAGAGTTCTATTATTTTTACATTGATAAAGGGTGTGAACAATTTTTAAGTGAACATAACTAGAAATAAATTAAAGATAAGCACTGTAAGCAAAGAACAGTACTAACATTTAAAGGAGGAAACTACTTCTATTGACTAGGCAAATCAGAAGAGGAGTTTTAGGCCCATGTATACTGTATACTGAAGGATAAGTATGTTATTATGCCAGAATCAATAAATATTTTATGTAGGAAGAATATGTAATTATATTTTATCTTTGGGTATTCCATAGGAGTTATAATGTTCATACAGTATAATGCAGAGTAAAATGCAGCTGTTTTGTAACAGTATTGTATAATTGTTTTTTAGCAAAATTGATTCTTAACTAGACAAGTAATGGTTGAATTTAAGTTTTTTAGAATTTATCACCTCCTGTGAATAAATTTCTTTTCTTTTAAACTCTGAATTGCCTTGTGAATTTGAAGAAATATTTCCAGTGTGAAATATAGAATGAATAATCTACATATATTTGCTCACAGTAAATATAGCTGTACATCTTTTTTTCTTCCATATCTAGAAACAAACTATAGAACTCATATGATAGTGTTTTTATAATATGAAAGAAATTCTTTTGCCTGGAAGGAAGTCCATCATGACACCTATGTAAAGGAAGTCAGCTAAACCCCTGCCTTTCTTAATTGTCTATCATTTCTATAAGTTTAAGTAAGTGTGAATTTAACACCACTGAGTATCAAGCCAGAAACATTCATTGATAATAAATTTTTCATGTGAGGTTAGCTGAAATAAATTACCATTGATTTATTTTTGCTTAATATTAATTAGCCATTGCATATTCTTAGTCAGAAATAAAAGTGTGTTCATGGTTTACTCAGCCTTTGTCCTTTTCAAAAGACTATCCCACTGTCGGGTTTATGGAAGGACTTATTTCTGACCTCTTTTTGAGTAGAAAATTTCAACTAACTCATCTGAGAGTGGGCACTGATTCTGATCATTTTCATGCCATTTGCTTTCCTTAATTTTGACTGTTGGCTTTTCTTGTGTAAAGTACCCATAACAGTTAACATAAGTTGAAAAATTCTCATTCTGTTTGATATATTTTAGCCTCTTGATGGGTATTTAAATTAAGTAGTTCTATTATCTTTACTAGCTTAACTGCACACTGCCATCTAAGATACTTCAAAACTTTGTACACAGAGTACACATGAGAGTTACAAACCTCAGTTATTTAGGCTCAGAAACTTAGGATCTTTTTGTCCTTAAGCAAGTGACTCCATCTCTAAGTCTTATACAAAAGAGAGACGCCAGTAGTGCTTCACAGAGATGGGGGAGGGAAACTGTGAAAAGGAAAACAACCCTAGATTATTAAACAAAGAGCCTGGCACTCAGTAACACCAGTAGCCTTCCCTTAGGAATCTGCATTGTCACGAGTCGGAGATTGATAGTTTACATTAGATTCCTAAGTGGGCTCAAAATGTGTCAAAATAACAACCATTCGGAAATATATATCATTCCTTGAACTTTTGAGCTCTGAACCTAGCAAAGTTCAAATCTCTGAATGGAAAATACTGTTACTTCTCATATGCGTCGTCCGCCTCAGTTTAGTTGTTTGCAACTGAAAACTACTGAAGCTGTTCCGGAAGAAGACTGACGGTATGGATTGTTTAAACAGGATTACCCTATCCTGTATGTGACCGAGGGAGGGTTAAGTGCTAGGAGGGCACAGGTGACCACATTTTCCAGCGCGTTTCTCCAGTGGCCACAGCAAGCGGTTCTTCAGCTGTGCTCCTGGGACTTGGAGACCCTGGCTTGTGGGCACCTCCTGCCGGGGAGGGCTTGGGAGCTTCCTCGTTAGCACCACGGACAGCTCGCGTGAGCTGAGCAGGGAAGCGACAAGACTCTCAGCGCCAGCGCCAGGGGAGGAGGGAGCGCAGCAGGGAAGGAGGAGGAGGAAGAGCAGAGGAAAAGAGGGAAGACGCGGAGGATGCGGCTCCCAGGCTAGAGGAGGAAATCTGGAAGCAGTCAGAGCATCGTCCTGGGGGAGCTGTTCAGTGGCACTGCCTCACCGTTTAGGCGGACCCTCGCAGCTCGCCAGTCACTCTGGGCGGAGGCTGCTGGCAGAGACCCGACGCCAGGTGAGTTAAGCAGAGAGGTGCGCCCGGGGTCTCGAGCGAGGGGCATGGGCAGTGAGGTTGCTCAGCTCCCCAAGAGCTGTTTGGCTGTGCAATTATTTCCCAAAGTCGCAGACGGTCTTGGTCTTGGCGGGGGCTGCATAAAGGGAGGAGGACGGATGGGCAGTGGGTGGTTGTGGGGATTTTGGGTGGAATTCAGCTGAAGTGACTGGATTTTAGAAAATGTCCCCCAAGCAGGCATTGTATATGTGTTTATATATAGTCTTTTACAGACAGGAATTTGTTTTTCCAGCTGTCCATTCTGTGCCTCCTTTTCCTGGCCCCGTGCCCAATTTCCCAAGCCAGGTCAAAGGACTGGACGTAGGGAGTCTGGGCTCACAGTGGAAAAGGAAAATTTGCCCTTTAGGTCAACAGCGGTACTGTGCATTTTTTACCCTCTGAGTAGCTCGGGGTCCTTTGCGCTGTGCCCTCCGCATGGGCTTATTAATGGGAAGTCCAGGCTTTCTAAACAGGCTTCGAAATGTAACAGTAATTTAGTTTAAAAGCCTTATTGATTTACATCACCTCTTCTTCACTTTCTGTTCCAAAATTGGTATCTTGTAGATTTCTTTAATGACACAGTTTTTAAGTGGATGACTGACGTGGGATATTGTTCTCAGTTTGCAAGTTCTCTGTCTATGAGATAAGTGATGTGCTCTCCTGAAGAGGAAGGAAACTTTATTTTCTTGGAAGGACTTCAGGGAAAGAGATTGCAGGGGAAATTTTAGGTGTGAAATTATGTACATTTCTCACAGCAGTAAATTATTTTAATTCTTGTTTGCACTTGTTTCAGTTTTATATTTTCTGAATGTATATGCGTGTTTGTGTATGAAAGAGACAAAATAGATGTGCTACGAGTACTTGGTTCAGAAGTTGACTTCTTTCTGGGGCACTGACTTAAGACCAGCACAGTAATAAGAAGTTTATAAATGTTTTCCTTTAGGTGTTCAGGTCTCTGTTTCTGAATTTAGTATGTTTTGGATGTGCCTTGTTGAATACCTGTCAGTATAATTGGTGGCCATGCACATATCCAGCTGGCTACCATGTATTTTAATAGTAGTGAAGCACACAAGTTATTAAGTGAATATCAGAATCCAAATTTGGAGTGAAATTTAAATAGTGTGAAGTGTTTTGCTAAGTTCTTTCTTGGAGTCAGTATCATTTTATGTATAAGAAATATATGGGTTTTTCAAGTATATATATATATATATATATATATATATATATATATATATAAGCTTTTGTATTAAAAATGAATATCTTACCCTGCTGTTCTTCTCTTAACAACAATTTGGATTTAAATTACTGTGGGCCAGGGCTTTTACATCTAATTTATTTTCCCAGTTTCTTACAGAAGTTTTGAAGGAACAGAAATATCAGATCAATTTTGCAGTGAAGAGACTGTGACAGAGAAGAATTAACTTTCTTAAGTTTCTACAATTGTTGTGCTTTAAACCAGGAATTTATGCATACCCTATTTAACTTTAGGTTTAATTCTTTGCACAAACAACTGCACAGCTATAGACAGTGCTGTGATGATTCCAAATGAAAAAAATACCATTAACATTCCTTCTTATTTTTCTGGAATCCCACTTAATTATAAAGGATGCTTTGATTTTGTAGTTATTTCTCATGCTCATATGCTGACCATCTTTTTTTTTTTTTTTCTGGTACCAGGGATTGAACTCAGGACCTTGCGCTTGCCAGGCAAGCGCTTATGACATTGAGCTATACCCCCAGCCCCGCTGACCATCTTTATACAACTCCTAAACTTCTATAAGCTAATTTGTGTCCTTAATAAAAGTACACCAAAAGGTCATTTACTAAGAATAGTTCTGGAGATAATGTTTGTCTTACAATTAAGGATGAATTTCACATTTAGTTGTATTTTAAACTACTTTGTAAGAACTTATAATAGACATGCCAGTTGCTTTCATACTAAATTATTAGACTGCAAAATAAAAATAGTCTTCACAATTCCTTAAGAACATTGCATAACTAATGTAGTATTTATAATAACAAAATAGTTAAACACTGAATATTTTATGCCTTAATATCTGACTACATTAGGTAAAATTTCATTTGGGAATACTTTGGGGTCTGATATACACTGATATAAAGTAAACTCATTTCAAATTTTAAGGGAGGAAAAGTCTCTATAGTATTGAATGATGTTTCTTTTTTTTGCATTAAGTGAAAATAATCCTAAAGAATCCATTCCAATTTCAAAGATAGTTGGTGAGTTTTAATGGAGAAAATGTGTGTGTGTGTGTACTTGACAGAAATTAGAGTTAGGTATGAAAAGAAGTTGAACAAGAACAATGAATATAAGATGGAAAACTTCTTAGTGTCTCATGTATATTTCAGTTCTTTTATATTACATAAAATTTATAACTCTTCTTGGAGACTTAAGTATGTGATATGCAACTTTGCATCAGATTACAGGATTCCCTGTACACTCACTGCTGAGGCATTCTCAAATGAGTCAGGATAATTAGTTCTGTGACTCTTGGCCATCTGACCTGTTCCCTTCAGGTCCTGATATTAAAAGGAGGAGTTAAACTAATTTCCTGGAATTTTAAAATCTTCTTGTCTCTCAGATCCTGTAAAATACATCAAGCAGCATGAGTGCAGTATTCATCATAATTTCAATATTTCTGTGAGAAGAAATCTTCTTGAGCTCCATGAACAAAGCCTTATTTCCCTTTGTAATGCTTTCCATTCAGCTAAGAGTAATGAGTGGAGAGCTGGAGAAACATCATTTTATTCCAGAAAGAACAGGACCTGTAATACATCTATATCTAGAAATATTTACTCACAAATATGAGCAAGAGAGGTTTGTGTGTACACTGAAATCGGACACCTAGTTAACTTATTGTGGATTCTGTGTTATAGAGTTGGAAGCAAAACAAGTAATTGGGGTTGATTCCAATAGGGAAATGTAGGAGGTGGTATAGAATATGCCCAGAGTTATTTCCTGTAATGGTCCAGGAAACTGGAAAGTTCTTTTTATAATTTCCTAGGTGGTTAAAGACAGCTTAATGGATCTGGGATTTTTTTTTTTTTTTTTTTTTTTTTGGTGTCGGAAATCAAACTCAGGACTTCGTGCTTGCCAACCAAGCACTTGTTCTGCTGAGCTACATCGCTGGCCCCTGGACCTGGGATATTAACATGCCAGAATTTATGGACAACACATTGTGTAGGCTGTGATAGTTCTGTTGGCCAAAGACAGTTCTCTCTGTTTGAGAAGAATCACTGCTTGCCGTCTGATGTTGGTTGACCCATTTGTATAAAAATAGTGAAGGTTGATAAACTACAGGAAGCTCAATGGTATGGGAACATCATGACTTCGGTTGTGAACGTGAGTTTCTTTCTTTCTTTCTTTCTTTCTTTCTTTCTTTCTTTCTTTCTTTCTTTCTTTCTTTCCTTCCTTCCTTCCTTCCTTCCTTCCTTCCTTCCTTCCTTCCTTCCTTCTTTCTTTCTTTCTTTCTTTCTGCCAAAGTGGCACATTGCATATGCATATGCAAATTTGCAACTCACATACTTAAGTGATGTCCACTGGGTCAGCTTTTCTTGGATAAAAATTTGTAAAAGGTCTCAAATTTGGTTTTTGACCATTCTTCTCCTGAAAGTGCCATAGCCACGTAACAGCTCATACTGATATTGATAGCTCAGGTAGGTTACAGATGGAAACCTAGGGAGGTGAATGTGCATGTTAATGTCCAGGGTAGATAATATTATTCATAAAACAACTCCTTATCCCCCCTGGTAGCCACACTGAAACATTATGAATATGAACAGATTAATTTAGAATAACACATAAATATGTGAATAGTAAGTACAGTGAGCCATCAAATTTCACTGCAGCTGTTGCAGTGCAGAGAACTTTGGGTAAAACACATTTTATTTACTATCTGAGAATAAGTAAGGACAAATGAAGAAATTGTGAGGAAGCTGTGCTGTTACTGTCAACATGATTCTTTTCAGTACTAGGGAGTGAACCCAAAGCTTTACACATGCTAAGAAAAATTTCTTTGGCAGAGCAACAGTGCAGAGCAAGTACTGGATTCTTTTTCTTTCCCAGTACTGGCTGTTACTAAGCAAGTTCTCTATCACTAAACTACATTCTTGGTCCCTAAGATTTTGATTCTTAAAAAGGGTTATATGACATTGGATTGAAAATGCAGAAGACACTGAATAAAAGTTTTGCCATTTGAAATTTATGGACCATTATAATCTATTGAATATGTATGTATTATTTAAATATTAATAAGTTAATATTTAAGCATTTTAGAAGATTTATTAGAAATTGTTTTGTATACACATTCATTTATCATCTGTGTTGTAGATATAGGAATGACCAATACATTTTTTCCTAAGTGAATAGTTTCCTTTCTTTTTTATTGCAAACAAAGCTAGTGCATTAGTGTGATAAATAAGCCTTACCTGAACTCCAAATTGTGCAGCCAAACAGGATACATACGTTGAACTTTATTTTTCTTGGAGAACTATGTTAAGGATGATCCAGGGCATTGCAAAGGAGAAGTCAGGAAGTTTAGTAACTCCTAAAGTGAATAAAAATATTACTAACTTACAGTATACTGATCGCTTACATATAATTAGGTATGTATCAACTAGAGAAACAGGTGTAATGAAAAATATAGAAATTTACAAGAGTAAGACTGACTTGCAATGGTCACCCAGAGTTAGGTGTGGAGAAGGTAAGGGAGCTGTCTGCGGGCAAGAGGACTGAAAGACCCAGTTGGAGGCCTGCAGCTCATGCTAGTGTCCTGTAGGGGGCGCGATCAGGAGGCCAAACGATCTGAAACGGAAAGTAGAAGGGTTGAAGCTTGAAGTCAGGACACAATGTCCAAGGTGAAGGGGAGGACTGGAGCTCCTGGAAAGGAACGGAAACGAGAAAAGAGTCTTGCTTCTTCTTTTCCCTTTTATACCCTTTTGAAGCAAAATCCTCCCTGGGACCAGCCTTCTGTCTTTAGTAAGTCCAACCGGAACTATGGTGATCCAATTCAGTTGGGAGTTTCCTACTCAATTTGAAACAGTCAGTTACTGGTGGACCACGTACTGAAAGTTTAACAAGAATTGTGTAAGTCACCATGGGAATAATATGTATGCATCTTGAGTTTCAGATCTTAGATTGACATGGTGTCCTGGTAGCTGTGTGAGCTTTGAACGTGAGGTTTAGCATCACTTCTCAACTGCTTCTGCTCTGAAATGGGGAGAATAGTTACATCACTCATAGTTTCTTTTTTCCCGTTTTCCTTGTTAGAGTACTTCCAGGTCCAGGTAGGGTCAGATTGCTAATGTCATTATCGATATGTATTCACTCTAATTCTGGCTTCTTCTAGTGGTATGAAATTGATCAAGATCCCTCTAGGCAGGCACGTCTTTATAACGCGTGAGTAAAATGGAGCGTGACTACGAGTATGCTAAAGAGATTCGCCGAACTCAGAGCATAGTATTCAATGTACACTTTACCCGCCCTGTCACATATTAATGAGAGATGTTCTACATTGTGTTTCCATCCCCAACGTCAATCTAAAACTTATGCAAAATATTTCCATCCTTTACTTCTCTTTGGAAGTCGTGTAGGGAATAAACCATGGAAAAACAGGATGGCTATTTTTATAATATTTATTGTGCTCAAAAAGATGAGGAGAAGTATGATTGGTCTCTGAACAGTTTCGATGAGAAAATGGGCTCTATTATACTGCAAAGCTCTCACTCTTTTCCACCCTTCACAGTTTTGCCCTGTCTTTCCACCACGATTTTTTCTGTGTAAACAGTTTTCTGCTTGTGCTAACTTAGTTTGTGTCTCCTTTTCATTCACTTAATATCAATATAATTGGCAGTTAAGAATGATTTATTTTTAAGAAGAGGAAAAATGAGCTCTTTAAAAATAATGCATTGAAAGTCTTTAACTTTGGTTGTTGGATGAAGAAAGTATCACAGAATCACTCCTCGTGGTAGTTTTACAAGTAATATTTGAGTCTCCTGGATAGTACCTAGCTTATAGGATCTAATTTCAGATGTAACTTTTCTGCTCAGTAAGGAAGATTCTTATGGAAGGGGTGTTAGCTCTATCTAATGTATAGTTGCTAAAGGGCAGCTGTACAGGATTATGTGAAGAGCAAGAAAAAAAATTTTTATCTTTAAATAGATCATAGCAGTGTGTTCACAGGATTGGATGATAAGAATAGATACGTGGCCAATGGGGAAAACAATTAACATGTAATATCTTTACAAAGGTAAGTCCTATGTTTGACTATTAATTTCTATTTATTTGGGGAGGGCCTCAAGTTTGTCACCTGCATGTTATTCTCTTTGTGTATTGTACTGGTGGGTTAGATTTTCATTACTGCACCAACAAGCTACTGTACATTCATTATCTTAAAAGGATAAATCAGTTTTCTCACAGTTTTAAAGGTCACAAATCCAGAATAATGAGTAGAATCTGCAAAATCACTTTCACTGAGCTAAACCCAAGTTTGGTTTCACGCGGTTAAATTCAAAATGTACGGGTATGCTTTCTTCTGGAGTCACTGGTGGGGAAATTTCTTTTTCTCTACTCTCTACTGGAACATGCATTTTTGGCTCTTGCTCAGTTGTCAGGGTTCAGTGGTCTGATTTCTCCTTGTCTCTATATTGCCCACTCTCTGAATGTATCCCTCTCTTTCCCTCTTTAAGAGCTCTCCTGATGGCAGTAGGTTACCCAGTAGCCCAAGAGAGTTGCTCCAATTCCAGATCCTTCATTTAATCACATATGGAAATCCATTTTCCTTTTTTAAGGCAATTATTCATGGGACCTGGGGATGAGGAGAAAGATATTTTGAATGGGGGCATTTTGTACCATACAACAAATGGTGGTAATATTTTGTGTGCCTTGAAACACTGAAATTAATTGCTTGTTTTCCCATGAAATGATAAATATCTCTGGGAATAACAGCATTTTTAGACCTATTAGAAGGTATTGATAGAGAAGTTTCCTAAGTGACAATATGTTTTCGATAATTAATTACCCTCAACTGTATTGAAGATACTTTTAGTGAAATGTAAACAAAAATATTTGTACCCTTAAAATCAAACATATTAAATTCATCATTTATTAATGCAAGCACCTAGGTTGCTTAGATTTAAAGCAGCTGAGAATAATACCTTTGAGAGTTCTTATGTGTAAAGTTTAGCTCTTAACTTATAGTCTATACAGAAATCACAGAAAGGATGATTCTCCTTTTAAACTTTGCAATTTTCAAAGCCTCATCAGACAGTGGCTCACATAAATTGATGTGTATTTTACAAACACCCACTGTGAACAATTTACCTCATGAGTTAGAAATATATTTGTAAACTTAGTATTATAGTGGCCATGTCAGTTTCTCAAATATTTCTGTACCCCCCAAAGAGGACTATTGCATAAATTTCCTCCTATACTGTTGTTTGCAAAGAGAACTTGATATGCCCTGTGCAAATTAATTTAATGCAAATGATTTCTTGCTGCCTCACAAACTTGCCCTTCATTTTCCTTAAAATTATGTTGGAAATGGATGTGACACACTTTACTCATTGTTGTGCAAAATGCATTGTCCTTCCTAAAAGCAACCTCATTTGTCAAAAAGAAGCCACTAAGAGTAGAGTATCTTATCACAGCATTACAATTGACCTGAAAACAATAAATTTTATAGATGAAGAGAATCTGCAGGTGTAGAAGTGCCATAGGAAATTCTCGTGAGATCAAAGCCGTTATAATCATGAAAAAGATCTGTGCTTTTGCCTTGTAACAGTAGTGTAGCGCATAGTCTTACATATTGCTATGTCTTTGCAGAGATCCTAGTACTCGGTGTTTCTAAGGGTTGTTTTCTTTTTATTTTAATATTTTATTTTAAATAGTAAAACTTTTCTGAATATTAAACTAAAAATAGATTGAAATTGGTATCATATCAAATTAAATAAGGAAGATTACTTATGGCCAGCTTTGAGAAGAAGAATCCTTTACATATAAATGCAAAGGAACACTGAGCGAAGGAAGGTGAGATAAGACTAAGGAACTCTAATAACTTTTAGGTAACTTTTAAAGAGGGAAAGAGTAATACACTAGCCTATGTTTAGCTGACAGGTTGAGATGCAATAATTGTGCAATAAACTGTCTTTTTCTACTACTGAGGAATCATCCCCTCTTCCAGCTATTGCTATTCCTCAGAACCAGCACTTCAAGTGAATTTTCAGCAACCATAGGAAAGACGGTGTGAGGGGCTGCCGGGACATATGGCCCCCGCTAACAGCCCAACTGTTCCTCCTGCCCACCCACATCACTGAGGACATATGGCGTTACTTTGGCTGCGGAAGTGAGTGTGTATGGACATATCTCGGTGTGGATATGAGACTGCTGGTTATCTTCCTCTTGCTGCTTGTGCAACCAACTGTCTCTCAGTGCAAACCTACTGTCCGTAACATTAATTTCAAGCATGTTGAGTGATGTTACTGATTTCGTTGTTAATTGAGTCTTTCTTGGGATGGATCACAAGATATGAAGTCTTCTGAAGGGATAGTGGCTGTTTCAAGGATAGTCGGGTCTATTTCAATCAAAAATCCCACTCATTTCAAAATGCAAAAATTCTGTAGGACTACGGTAGTGGAGAGATTAGCAATGCTTTTGGAGATCATTTATTGTGGAATAATTCTTTAAGGAACTTTAATTTTGCTACTTGCCCCTATGGGATAAATAATAAAAATACATGATTAGACAGGTTAAAATGACATCATGAAATTCCAGCATAATTTATAAAAAAGTTTACTGTATTCTTCAATAATTTTTAACATGTTACATTTTTTCAGTATTATGAATTCTGAATTTGCAGCGTGAATGCTTCCATTATTTACAGTAAGTGTGAACTTTCCTGTGGTGGCTTTAGAGTTTGTGCCTAGAGGAACTTCTGGCCTGTGCTCTGACTGGAAGGAAATGTGAGAGGGTTGTTGCTGAAGAGGTGCCCACACAGCACGCGGTTTAGCGGGCGTCAATCAGTGATGCAAATAAGAGTGCATGGTGATGCACAGGCACTGCAGGGCACCCTCTCTTCCCATTGTTTGAAAATGTAACTATTAATATTTCTTGGTGATTTCTTTTCACACACTGCCCTAGGCAGGTCAAAAAATTGTTCATTGAAAATAGATATGCTGAATATTAAGCAAAGGAACATGGTTACTGCTGTTTCTAGATGTAGGGACAGAGAATTTTGAAAATGGCTGTGAGTCACTAGTTGTACAGTCTTACTTCATTCTCAGTACTGTGGCACATCGCTTACTCAACATTACTGAAGTAAGTGAAATATTTGGCGATATACATATCAAAGGTTTGTAAATATCAAAGTGATTGATGCAGAGAGTGTAGCATTGTTCTTTTTACTCACTGTCCTTGGGAACTTCCGTTTTCATCTTTTTTGCTGAAGTATTGCCTGACTTTATCTGATCCAGTTTTTTTTTTTTCTTGGATCACTATATTACTTACTGAGAAGAAACATCAAATGATCCATGTATTACAACAGTGTGGCAGTTTAGACTATAGCCAACAAAATAAAAGCAAGCAAGACTACCACCAAGAAATACGTATAGTCATCCTACTAAAGGAAAAAGAATATGTTGAAGATAAAAGGGAGGATAACGGTTAAGAATAATTCTGAAAGTATAATTGATTTTGATTTAAATCCTCCTAAAACTTTAACTGAGGAGTTAAAAATGAAATTATTATGCAGACATTTCCTGTGGAGATTGTTGCATATACGCACTTGCCTGTTTTGTAAACACAAAACAGACAGCATATTGTCTGGCACATATATTCACCCCCTTCTGCATACATATATGCACCGTGAAAATCAGTGTGGGTGATGCATACAGAACTGTGCACTTTCATTTTAATGATTATTACTTTTCTCATGTTTTCAGCAACAAAGAACACAAGGAATAATTCTACATTGCTAGTTGATCTTGCCTATCTTGCTACTTCTTTCCTCTGGTTTATGGGTTTCTGTTATTACCATAATTAGGAGTAGACTCCATACTAAAAAAATCTTTCAAAAACATTTTAAATTTTCTGTTACTTATTTCATCTGTACGGATCTGAGGTACCTGCTCTCTGCATTCCGTGTGTGGTGCTGGCGTATGCTGCACAACATCTTAATTCTTTCTCTTTTCTCCTTTCTGTCCACTCACCCCACCCTCTCTCCCACACTTGATCCTTTCCCCAGCTGACAAAGATCTATCCTCCTATTCTTCTAAAATCTGTCTTTTATTTTGCTGTTTATGCATAATTTTGGTTCTTCACATAAGAGAAACCAAGTGATTTGGTTTGATTAAGCTTGTGTCCCTAATGTATTTAAGCTAACACTATGGCCTCACCTTTATGGGTAAATGGATGCAGCTAGAGACCATACTCATAAATGAAACAAATCAGACTCACATGTGTAAGCATTGTATTGTCTCTCTAGTGTAAGCACCTGAAACAGTAAATAAAACCCAAAAGGCACGATAGATATTGTGAAAGGGAAAGAAACTGCTTAAAAGGAAAGAACTGGGATGGAGGAAAGGAGAAAGGAAGGGAAAAGAAAAAAATATATATATAGCCAAGATAATTATACTGTTAATTTCTATTAGATCATTAAAAGGAACAGTTAGTGCTTACATTGTTTGATCAACTTAGCATGATTATATCATATAATCTGAGAAACCACTTTGAAGGTAACAATATGCAGTATGATAACCATTGCTAATTTCTATCACCTTGAGTTGAAATTATGTATCACTGTTTTTATCATTTTTTCTCTTTAAAATAAAAAAAGTATTATGGTCTCAAAATACATCCATTTTCCTACAATAACTCCATTTTTCCTATAATGCTTAGAGTTACAGCAGAATAATACTCCGTTATGTGTAAATACCATGTATTGCTGGGGTTTTCAAAGACTCTTAACTCTATAAAGGGTACATGTGTGTAAACTTGAGCACATATGAAATGTCAATATTTTATCTTCAAACAAAAAAAGTCAAAATTATTCAAAATGCAGTAGAATTACAGAAAATGAAAGTCAGATACATAGCAGTTCAATTACTCATTAAGCAGATGTTAATGAGTACTTACAACCAGGCATAATTTTAATTAGTAGAAACACAATTATACACAAAAAGTGGTCTTAACCCTCAAAGATAAAAATAGGCCAGACTGATCAAGCTGGAAGAAAGTTTAAAACCTAGAATCAAAGTTTCTGCATACTTCCTACTGCAAAGAAACATGTTATATTATTTGCACACTTAAACCATTAGGAAGTATTTCCTCCCACATTCCCTTCACCCTTGTAGTGTGTGTTACTCAGAATTAGAGGTGATGACTGTCATGCTTTAATTTACAAATTTCAGAATTAATATATGCATATTACATTAATCTCAAATTTAGAATTATATATGGTAAAGTTGGTCTTTTAAATTAAGGGATGGGGAAAATTGATTTATAAGGTGCTGTTCAGATATCTGGCTATATGTGTTTTACAGGTGCAAAATTATAGCAAACTTCAAATTATAATGGGAAAAGTGGCAAGTGTCTTCTACAATCTTAGGGTGAAATTAAGTTTTCTACACATAGCATCACCAAAACCAAGAATAACAAAGTGAAAAACTACAGATTGAACTTTTTTAAAAGGTTAAATTTTTATATTTTTAAATAAAAACAAGTGCAAACTAGGCATGATATTACATGCATGTAATTCCATCATTCAGGGAGGCTGAGGCAGGTAGATGGCAAATTTGAGTTGTGTTTAGGTTCTTGCTAAGTTGCCCAGCTCAAAATTTAAGCAAATTAATAAAAAGTCTGGATTTGTATCTCAGTGGTACTGGGTTCAATCACTTATTGTTGCAACACAAGAAAAGAATGTAAAAATCAGGAAAAAGAAATTGGAGTTGTTTTGACATAGGAATAGTTTCAACAAATCAATTAAAAAAGGTTAGCACCTCAATAGAAAAGGATAAAGTACATTGACGTGAAACATGCAAGCAAATCATAAACACTAAGAAATAAAGGTATCAGCATTCTTACTGTTAAGCAAAATGTGAATAACAGTAAACATTAGTAAGGGGATAATATTTTTAAAATTATAATATTAATTTATTCACTTTGTAAAAATGAATTTTTTTATGATAAGAGTGATTTTCTCTGACAGATTATTATGTCACTTATGTTTGAAAAGTGTAGAAAAATAGATGTAAATTATATTTAAATATATAGATACCCACTGTTGGGATGTGGACTGTTACCTCTCTTCTGTGTTCTAACATATGAGGTAGTTGGACTATAATGACAACAGCATATCCTTATGTGGATTGTGTTTTATGTTTTTTCTAGCTTTTGCATTTTTAAAAGTATATTCACATCTCTGAACATGTCCAATGTTGTTGCAAGAATTCTTTCTAGTATAAACGCACATCAATTTTTCTAAATTTTATACAAGATAAATAACCAGAAACCTTCTCAGAAACTGTATTTCAAGCACAGTTTTAGCTTTTATAATTTTTACTCTATGCTTAATTCTTTAAAAAGATTCTTTTCAAAGAAAGCTTTTGGATGTACCTTTTTTATTGGAAAGAGCTTTTATTTCCTTAAGTGTTTTGTTGCCTCAATGTGATGGTATCTGGCAGTGGAATTTAGTGGAACAGATGCTTATTGTGATGTACGGCATGAACTTATTTCCCTCAGCACAAATAGGCATGAAATACATCTGGCTTCTGTACATAAAAGTCAACATAAAAGTTCTCAAAAGTGTTTTTCTGCTTTACACAGAATTTTAGGGGCAGACATCCTGCTACTCCCTCAGATGAGTGCTTTGCATAATTATGAAGTTCAAACTGGACTAGATGTTTGAACATAATAAATTCCACAGTGCCTGAGCAAGCAATGTTGCCATCTCATACCAAGGTTTTCCATCCTGCAGACAGAGAAAAGTACCATGTGCATAAAACAAGAGAATGTTAGAAACCAGAACAGAAATGTGGGAGCATGTGCAAATGAATAACTGAAATCTAGAACAGAGAGGATGTTAAAGGAAGTCTGCAATGAAGAAGGGAAGGGAAGGTTTAAGAAACAGGACTTATGGAGACAGTGGCCTAGAGGAAAGGCCTTTGCTCAGCAGGATGGAAGTAGCAGCCAGCCAGTCAGAAAGGAACTCAATATGGGAGTGCGTGCCCATTGGCAGGGGCGTGGTGTGCAGACGCTGGCAGACAAACTATTCCTGTCATGTTAGTCAGGTACCCTTTGAATATTCATTTTTTATTTTTAACAAAACTCATGTGTGATTTTTCTAGAATATATCAAAATTCATCAATAGTCTAGTATCTAAACCTTTTAAAATAATCTCGAAGATGTCCACATCCCAATCTTCAGGACCTGTAGATGTGAGGAAATGGGGGGGGGGTGTTAAAGATGCAGGTGGAAATAAGTGGTCCTCTTAGCTTATAATGAATGATCATCCAGAGTTATTCTTGAGCACCCACAGTAAAATAAAGAACCTCTTAAGAGCGTCCAAAATATCACAGTTAAGAGAAAGAGATGGGATATGGCTGGTTGAGAGATCGGAGTGCCGTGCTTGTAGCTTGAGGCATGTGCCCACAGACTGTGTAATGCCCATGGCTTATAGAGGTGTATAAAGGCAAAGCAAAGGATTCTCCTCTGGTGTCTCCCAAAAAATAGACTAGAAGATAATTTATTTTAGCCCAATAAATCCTCTTTCGAACTTCTGACCTCCAGAACCATTAGAAAGTTCATACATTGTTTTAAGCCGCTGAGCTCATACTAATTTGTTACTGTAGCAGTAAGAAAATTGAGATACCTTTCTTCCTCTACAATGCATTGAATTAAATTTGCTGTGGTGGGAAACAACTGGGAATTGATTATTTTTAAAAGATGGGTAATAGGAAGTGGGGAAGGTAGATCTTAAAAGAGAAGGGGATGAACAGCTGGAGGGAGTGCAGATGGATGGAAGGATAGGGGATTTCACAGAAAGGGATTGTGGTGTGCTGTGCATGTGCACCAACGTCAGACAGAGTCTAAACATCACACACTTGGAAACATGCACAGAAAAATAAAACAAATGGGATGAGGTCAAGCGATGGGTTCAGGGGGAGGTGAAGGAAGGGAACAGAGTTGAAAAAGGGAATTAAGGTGTGTTATGTACGTGTACCAACTTCCCACAAAGAATAGAAACGTTATGTCCGCACACATACACTAAAAACATAAAACATCAGGATAATGAAAACCATAGAGTAATTAATTTTTATTTTATAAGAGATGAATATACAAAAAATGTGTACATTAAGAATATTTTTGAGGATAAATGAAGTCATCAAAGTGACTGCACAAGGGCTGTATGGTGCATCAAAGATGGGGTAGATGATGGGCTGTAATTTTTCAGAAGCTACATGGTTATTAATAATTTGTATTTGAGTAAACCAGTCTTGATATCTGATTATCTGATCAAATTTTAGCAGCAAGTGAAAGTTAAATTAAAATCAATGATAAATCAAAGATCATGATTTGAAATATCTCCATGAAAAATTTGAATTAATTTTTAATTCACCAGTTTGAGTCATTCTATTTGGCCCTCGTGGTAAAAAGATAAATAGCAGATAAACTTGAGACATGTAATATGCCAACTTTTAATAGTGAAAAAAATTTCTAGACATTGTTAGGAAATGATTATATGTAAAATCAGAAATGCTTTGATCAGAAGTGTATTTATTATTCTCAAACACATTTCTTGAAAAATGAGCTTGATTTATCTTTTGGGTATGTTCTCTCAGAGAGGATTGTACTTTTTGAGTGCAAATAAAACTCAGAGGATTGAAGACAGCTGAAAGATAAACAATAAGGTGATTATTCACTCTGAAGTTTCTATCAAGATTCTATTTAACAATTGAGATGAAGACCAGTATTTTATGATAAAAGATTAGGGTTAGTTTGTAGCTTATACATTAAAATTATGAATTACATGTAAATTTATTTAGTTTAGCTGAATTCTGCTAAACTAGATGAGTGCAATTCATTTATCTACATATCTTCAGATTTGGAAAGATCACAGGGCAGGGAAGACTTGTGTAAATCATAGACCTAAGTCTATGCTTTTAGCAGGAGAAGAGTATAAAACTCAATATAAATATTACCTTTAGGAAAAATCCAGCTACTTTCAACTGAATATTAAAGAGCATTAATCTTCATAAGGTTTAATAATTACTACAATATTATTTACCTACGTAATTACTGAGACAATCATTGTTTGTGTTTCTTTAAGATGATTGCTTATTGCCTGCGTTGGTGGTATAGTGGTGAGCATAGCTGCCTTCCAAGATGATTGCTTATTAAAGTATTTCTTCCAATTAGCATCAGGGATAATGATGGGCTGTATGGAACATAATACACACAGCACAACAATGTCCATTGAAAATCCTGTTCTGTTCTCCAAATCTACATGAAAATGTTGCTTGCAGGAATTTGCCAAATCTGTGTGGGCTTCATATATCAGAGAGATTGATTACCTAGACCTTTAAACTCAGAACACTTATAAATACAAAGAGACCGTTCTATCTTAACTAAAAGTTTTCTCATTTTTGTGGGTGCTGTAGCTTATCCCAAAGTAAAATTAATATATTTTTGCCTTGTTTGTGTTCAGTGGTTAGAAGATAGGGTGATGACTGAAGATTTATGCAAACGTCAATACACGTGTCTATGACATTTAACGACCTTTAGAAAATCTCAGTTTTTCTTTTTAAGTTAGCACTATGTAGGGAAATAATACAACTCACAGATGCAAATTATTTTTATGAAACTAGAAATACATACCAACCCATTGCACAGATGCTTTGTCTGCTTACTTCTTCCATAGAACTCTCACTTTAGCAGATATTCACTTTATCTCCACATGAATTACATTGGAGTTAGCCAACTGTTATCCAGATATTGTATCTTGGCCAGGCAATGAAGAGTTGGGGCTCACAGGCAGATTCATTCTACTTGTTTTGAAAGAGACTAGGGTCACTTTTTGGTGCTTTCCTAATGGTATAATCATGACTCACCTGAGTCAGCTCCAGAGTTCTGTTCTTTATCTTCTTTTTACACTTAGTCTCACTTATTTCATAAAAAGGCGTGGTCTTTTTTCTACAAACTCTGTGTCAAGGTAGACTTTCAATAAATATCGAGGAAACTGCTCTGCTACTTAAGCAAACTTGACCTAGAAGCAGATTTTCTGACAATGGTTTAGGGTCAGTTTCTCTATGAACTTGGGTTATGTGACAGGAAAGAGGGCACCACGTTTTCCCCAGCACCGTTTCCCAGAAGGAAGGACTCTGCATACAGGAACCCAGTCCCCGGGAGTGGCAGGACATGCCCCACATGGGCAGAAGGCCATAGCTCTGACACCCACCTGAGGCCAACCTCTATGTGTTGTGATGCTGTCCTTTGTTCTGCCTTGGTGGGATTGTAATTGACAGGCAGCGTTCAGTAATAATCCCATAGAGGTAGCTTTGCCCCATTAGCTTCTCGGCTAGTACATACACTAAGTTTCAACTTTGTCTTTAATGATGATTGTTTGGTAGCACTTACTAAGCTATAGAAAGCTCTATCAACAGTGCCTTGCCAAGTTCTAACTGTTCTTTTAATGAGCTTAAAATAAAACATGATTAATTCAAAGGATAATTTACCCTCTCATTTTCTTCTTTTCTCTACCCCCCATGCATAAAACCCGTAGGTAATACAGTTGTTCTTGGTCCCCATTACAACTTCCTGACTGCTAGTGAGTTATCCTGTTTCAGCCAAGTTCCTTCTTTATCTTGACACCAGTAGGTCTTCTGGTCGTTCTTGATCTCAATGTCCCCATAAATTGGACATGAAAATTCTCTCATGTTTCCATTGCTTGATTGATACCTTCACTGTGCTTTCTTTTCTTTCCTTTTGTTTCTCTCATAGTAAAATTGAAGACATGATGTCAGAAATACTACAACCAATGTATTCATGCAAATATCCCACGTCCGGCCACGGTTCCTTTTGTAGCTCCTTTGCCTTAGCTGCCCTCTTTCCTGTAAGTCTTTATCTCCGTAACGCTTCTCCAGAGGCCGCCACTTCTGCTTTTCCCTTATGATCTGTCAGTGCCCTCCTGACTTCAGTTTCCACAAGTTTTTACTTCAGGGACTGCAGTTCAATTTTAGAACTTCTTTGCAAACATCCTGTGCTTCATTTCCCTGCCCTTAATAAGAAAGTTTGGTGCTCTGCGTCCTTCTACCCAGCCTTTAAATATTGATGTTCTTGTGGGTTTCGTTGTAATTACAATTCTCTTCCTGCGTACTCTCTCTAAGCACTATCATTTCTGAACTACAGAGCTAGAGGTTTCCAGTTTTAGAAGCTGATCAAAATCTTCTGAGCACGCGTGCCTTTTCTAAAACAGCATTTGGATAATTCAAAGATAACATGTTCTAGTTTTGCAGACATCAGAGGAAGGTACCACCAGCCATTTAGATAACTAAGCCAGAAGATTTCGAGTCAGTTTTGTGTCTCTCTATACTCTGAAAATATCTGATACAACATTTGTATTAAAATACTATTTCCAAATTTATCTATGATTTAAAATTTATTTTTAAGATTTTATGTTTAATGTCCCCCATCTAACCAGATCTTCATTCTTCTTACTAATTCCATTCTATTAACTACATAAAAATGAAATGATCTCTTAAAGTGTGGTTCATCACTGTCCCTACTTTTCCTCTATGCCTGGACTAAAACCCACATTATTTACAATTACTAATAAAGTCCTGCACAGGTGCATATCTTCTTTTTCAGTCATGTGTCCTTGGTCTGTCTCCATTTTTCACTCTACCAGGATTTGTAGTTTCCACTCTTCTAAATGCTGAATTCTTCCTTCTCTCAGCACACTTGAATATTTAAATTTATTTTCCCAAAACTCCTTTCATAGTATATATTCAGTGAATACACAAAGGCTTTCAGTCCACAGGTTCTGGTTTAGCATCTTCAGGGACACCCAGGACTACACATTTCCACAGACATACTGGATTCCTGTGAAAAAGACAATTCTGCATCACACTTTAGGAGGTCAACATATATGTGGATGTTATAATAGTCCAAGATCTGTAATTATTTTTGTGGAAATTGGCAAGAGATTTATCAAAACCCTGATGTAATAAAATCCAGCACAATTTCAATAATTCAAAATCTTCAAGAATTTTGAAGATTTTTTTTGTCAAAAATGTACAGATTGTGTCTTTCAGGAATTAATTCATCAAAAAATTAAATGAGGTTAACAGCCAAGCTTCCTTTCATTGCCTGAGTTATTTTTTCTAAAGCACAGTGGCCTAAATTGACATTTTTGGCCTTTAGGTTTTATTTTATTGAAAATAAAAGAAGTACAATTACAAAAATGTACTAAACCCATACATCAAAATTTTGTATAGTGAATTATGAATTTGGATTATACTAGACTTTGGCCATCATTACTGAAGGCCAGGCATAATTTGGAATTAGTCACTACCCATGAGATTTTACCAATGTCAAAAAAGACTCCCTTTAAAAATGACTCAATGGCACCTAGTCTGAAGAAAATGGTAAAGTTAGGCTCCAGTATATACCATAATTTAAGTTACTACTGAATATAAATCATGTGATGGCCCCTAATGAAAATTTCCCTCTGAAAAAAATCAATGTTACTAACTGGAACTCGAGCTGTAATGGGCTCCACTAAGTTTTTCTGGCACAGACTGTGTTCCTATAATATGCTGAAAAGAGGAATTGACCTGTGAGCTACAGTCACTTCCCGATCTCATTTCATGCTTTAAACTTTAGTTTTAAAAGGGTAAACAGAGAGGCTGCTTTATAAGGGAGAAGCTGAGTGAAAGGAACAACAACCTGAGGGTGACTGCACAGCCCACCTCTCGCTGGAGAAAAACTCCTAAAGAGGCCAACTGTTAGAGGGTGACTTGCAAAGAAGCTGGTTGCAGAGAAGAATTTCTTTAAAGAAGCCACTTTAAAAAGTCACAAAGGAAGCTGCCCAGACCCATCCTATCTCAATGATAATGAATTAGCAAGTCTGAAGGTAGCTGATGTAGACCTAGGCTTTGTCTAAGAACCAATTTTTTTGCATACATATTTTGTACGCTCTAAGATTTATTTGAGAAATGAAACCCTTAGCAGGGGCAGGAGAGTTTTTTTAAAAGATGGCTGAAAGTGTAACACAGGGTGGCCTGTAACTGCATGGCTCTAATACTTGGAAGTCTTTCATTTGTTTTAATAATAAGCATTCTACAGCCACTTTACTCAGAAGATGATGTTTTCTGGTTGACACCTCTGAAGTCAAAGCAGCCCTCCTCCGCAGTGGTATTATCGCAGCCTCCATCTGAGAGAACAACTTCCTTAAGATAGGCTGTGGACCCCCGGGATTCTGTTATGCCATCCCAGAGCACTGCTTTCTCTAAAACCCTTGCATAACCAATCTAATTTTTTCACTACATAATACAAGATGGAATATACTGTATAGTACATTGTTATGGTCTTTTTCTTTTTAATTGGTGACCTAAGCATTCAAAACAGCACGATGAACACTGCTGAATCATGGTATGGTAATAAAGTCAGTAGGCGTCTAAAGGTCTACACACTCCACCTCTCTGAGTATGAAACTATTTTATAGGCAATATAGCAGAATGCTGCCCATGATCCATACTTTACGGTTTATTTCATTCTTTAAAGAGTAGTGAGTACAAATAAATGTCCGCAAAATAAAATAGATATTACACATGAACTCAGAAATGTCTTTGCAAACTTATTAGCCTGTTTGCTCATTCAGAATGAGGAGATTGAATTAGATGTTCTTAAATTTACTTTTACCTCCGACACTATAAATCTCAAATGAAGTCCTCCAAAGTGGGTGATTAAATCCACCTCTCTCTTGAAGTAGCAAAAAAGGAGAAGGAAAATTTCTAGGGAGCTGGATTTGCTTCTACATTTTCTAGAATTATGATTATGTACCATTTGAATAAAGGGTTTATTCTATACATCATTGAAATTTGCTTTCCTTAGCTCTATATTTTGTCAACTAAACAAATTGAGATTTAGTAGTAATGAACTCTGATTTAAAATTACTCTTAGTAATCATTTAATTATAATCTTGCCTTTTTCTAATATTGGCTATGAAGAATTTTTTTTATTTTTCTACAATATTATGTTGTAGTACATGTTTATGCAAATATGAAAATGTGTAGTTCAAACACTTTACATTTTTCTATATAAAAGGTACCACATTGAAGCTGTTATTGTTCAACTTGTTCTATATAGAAATTTTCATCTTTGACTCCCATGTTAGTGCATGTGTGTCTAGTTTATTCATTTAATCTGCTGTAAATCATTCATCTGTAGGAATAGAAAATATTTCTTTGGTGACTATGTGTTTTAATTTATCAACCTGAAAATCATGAAAGTGAAGTTTCAAGGAGATATATCTGTGTATATATCTATCTATATATTTAAATACATGGTGATGGACTATATACATACATACATACATACATACATACACACACACACACACATATATATATATATATGAGTTCTTATGAGTTACTCTTGTAGAAATCAAATTATAAGACTTTAAAAAACTTCTACAACTTCACTCTAAATTTTAAATACAAAACGGTAGTTTTCTATTTATGATGAATCTCTCTATTCAGGTAAAATTACCAGTGTAACCAAAATAGCACTGAATTCAAAACTGGAGAATGTTTTATGAGATACTTATACTAAGCCTACAAAAATGTGTTGTAAATAATTTTTATGTATACATAGAAATAACATGGTGTTTTAATGCATTATTTCACCAACATAACAAGTTACAAATAGTGACCATGTGCAACTTTTTGCTTGCTCTAACCCTAAGTAAGCATTTCAGTAGTACTTTTAAAGCAGTCTTAGATTTAATGGCCTATTTTGCAAAGTGATATTGAGCAATATCATTCTGATGAATTTTAGACTGTTGTTGAAGAAAAATGAGCTTTCATATTAATCACCTGTGTCAGAACCCCAGAGAGAGGCACGAGTTTCAAATGTATGTCATTGTCAGCCGGAGACTGTAAATGCACAGTGCATATTAGTATGGGATTTGAGTGGCCCTTTATTTCTTTAAGACTATAATTTGTTTTCCTTTTCATTCCAACTTCATATGCAGAGTTTAAAATGCAATGGCCAGAAGACAAGGAACTGTCACTAGAAATACATGGACGTGGACTCCTGGGCTGCTGCTGCTGGCTGTGATCTTTTGGGGTCAGCAAGGGAGTGGGCAAGGCCAAGGTAGGGGAAGCCTGCTCCAACGCACTGAAAGCTCATTATGAGTTCCCATTTGTGATGAAATTGTGTGAGTCTTTAGCTTCATGCTTTGGGAAACTTGTTATCATCTTTCACTGAGATTTTTGTGACTGTCTACTGTAATAATTTTGAAACAGTTAAATTGAATTAGAATTAGGTGCAAATTGCTGTATTGAATTTGAAGCTGTCACTCCAAAATTGGTTTTACTCAGATGTTATAGTTGCTATGTATGTGTGTGCATGTTAAATTTTATGAGAGCGTAAAGCATTTCTATTCTTTTGTAGAGAAGTTTTGGAATCTTTATTTTTTTAGTGAGTCTTATGTCAGCATTTTAAAATGTCAGTACCATTTTTAATGGATGTGATGTGATTTAGAAATTAAGATGCGTCGAATGTTTCACTCATTTCCCTGCCAAGTGTGTTTGGGGCAAATTAATGATGGAGTGGAATGGCAAGTTTGTGACATCCTGAGATGTTCTTTGGAGAGTGCAAAAGAGCTATGAATTCTGTAAAATGTTTTCCACGTACTGATCTGATAAGTAGCTGCGTGCAGTGTTTGATGCCAAAGCCAACTTAGGTGAAAGTATTTTGTGGTAAGAATTGCATTACCTTTAGAAATGCATTGCATGCTCAGATAGAGAAAGAACCTCAGTGTTTTTGTGTGTGTGTGTGTGTGTGTGTGTGTGGTTAAAAGCAACCGCGGCACTGTTAGATTTTTCCCGCTTAGAGGAATGAGCATTTGACATTGCTTGTGCACTTGGTAGGACTTGAAATTTGTGAGGAGGAGAGGTATAAGGCAGGTGTGTTACTCTTGATAAAATTGGAAGTGTGTAGTTGTGTTGTATAATTGTAATGGGATTGCATTTGCTAATTCTTTGGTCACCACCGTACATTTTCCAGTAAGTTTATGACTTTCTTTTGGTATGGGGAATTGAACTTAAGACCTTGCACTTGCTAGGCAGGCACTTGAGCCACTGGGCTATATCCCCAGCCTTATGAACTTTTTGAAAATAACCTGCATAAAGACCATTGCTTGCTTGCTATAAATAATTTTTTTCAATTAATTCTTTAAATTAAGTAGGATGATACTTTTCAAGATAAAAATGTAAATAAGAATATCTCTATAATATGAACGTAACTTTGATGAATACTTAACCTTTGGTTGTAGAGATTTTCTTTTATGATATGAAGTTTTACTAGTTTGTGGTTAATTTTTATTTTTCTTTACTGGAATGGTAAAACAGTATAGGAAATTATAATATATAAAATATTTTTTTCACCAAGACCTAAAATAAGGTCTGCGTAGGCAGTAGCTATATCACATTTGTGTTGGCTGAAAGAGTTGTTTATTCTTCTGGCAATGTGTGGGTTCACTAAAATGCAGCCTGACAACTGGTTTTCTTCAGTAGTGTTCCAACAGGACATGAAATATTGCACAGGTTTGCCAAAACCCTTCTTTTGGTCATCCCTGGGATTATGGCTTGTTCCAGAGAAGTAATGATTTAATGAGCAACTGAAATATTGAGAAAAGTACACATCTTCTCTCTTTTTTGTCCAAGGCTTTCATTCTTTTTTCTGCATTGACTGCTCAGATATTTTTACTTTTGACATAACCTTCATTTATTAAAAAATGTCCAGAAATCAGTTCCAAGCTTTGCTAGAACCCAGTCAAGTGATTCAGTTTCTTTTTCAAAGAAAAAATTAAAATAGAAAATGGCTCAAAGGACAAAATATGCTAGTAGAAAATATAATGGACTCCTTTAATATTATGGTTAAAGGAAATTTGCTTCCTCTAGATTTAGTGAAGCAGATTTCCTAGACATAATACGAAATACTTATAATTGCAAGTAAAACTCAAGCTAAAGATTATTATTTAGATCACTAAATATCAAATATCATATTTCATTTTGGACATGTAATTATAAATAGAAAATAAAAGTTTTAAAATTAAATGTACTACTTACCTTTTAAAGTATAATTCATAGAGGTCTTCATCTATGGTAAGACTATAATACACAAGAAATCTATAAATAAGATTTTCGTATGTTAAGTGTATAGCTTTCCCTTAAACATGCACTATGCATACTTAAAATTCAAAGATTATGATTAAGTCTCAATGAGATATATGTCTGTGACAAAAGGGGATGCACTTTTTACATAAGTTTAAAATTTAAAAGACAATATTGAAGTTAAATTATATTTTATTCAGGCTTTTCATATTACACTCCAGTTATTTGTAAGTTATTGTGAAGTATAGTTGTCCTTTCACATGAAGACCATGCCAGACATGATATTTAAGCTGTAAGGGCAGAAGAGAAAGACCCACTTACTGGAGAATGTACTTGGAACAACACAGGCGGTATTATTTTAAGTATGTGACCACCACCTGCAATGAACATGACACAGGAAATGCAGTATCAATTCTAAATAATACTGACCCATGATCCCTCTGGAAACATCAGGAGCAAAATAAAAGGAAAGGGATGTACAAGTGGATTGAAATCAGTGAAATATAGCCTATTGATTTTTTAAAACATGTCAATAAAGCATCTGCTCATGGCTATGCATTTTGCTGTCTCTGGATGAATAGATGTTTTTCCCACAGTACCATTCTCACATTTGGACTCTATTCATATCTCGCCTGCTTAGGTAGTTTGTGCATTAGAACCCATTTACTATAGGAAACTGAAGTCAGTCCTTAAAGTAGAATAGTGTGTACGTCAGTGTGAAAGGAAAATGTATGTACTCTGCAAATAAAACAGGTAACATAAACATCAAATTTATGTAGAAGAATTATGTGACCATCTAAAGAATGGTCACAAGATAGGTGTTCAGATATCTATTGCCAAATAATGAGACGTTACCTTTGGGTTATCTACAAAAAACTCAGCTGACGTGCAAGTACAGACATAACTGATAGCACAACAGGAAAAACCATGAGTGTCTTACCTGGAGACCGGAGGAACAGCCAATCTACTTACGGCTTATAGAGAATTCAAGTGGCAAATATCATATTCAGAACTGAGAAATTATTTTCAAACCTAGCATTTATTTCCCCAACAAAACATTTAAGTAATAACATGAAGTATATTAGGGTAAGAAAAACTTTAGAAAATAGTTAGTTACTCAGGGTAATTATAAAGGCAGCATGAAGCAGTTTGAATTAAGATGAATCCTTGCTAAAAATAAAGATACTGCTTTTGAAGTTAGAAATCAAATAACTTTTCACACATATTATTTGGCTACATTTAAAACATATTTCCACTGAAATGGGCTTAGTAAAGGAGTACTTTTTTCCTATTGTATATAATATAGATGTGTTATTTTTCTGGTATATAATAGGAATAGTATTAAGAATGGAACAGCTATCAGTCTTATGAAATAGTCAATTTGGCAGTTTTCAAGTAGTATTATTTTAATATGTTTGTAACTGATCATACCTGAATATAGCAATGATCTTTAAAATATCATGAATATTGAGAAAATTTTAAATAATTTGGTGTCCGTGTTGAGTGTATGTGCTTAAATTCCAAATAGCAAGCCTAGTGCTAGAAATGAGCAAGTTTGAAATTTTGATGCAAGTAAAACTAAATACAGCAAATTTAGATTTTTGAGAGCCATACAATTTGTCTTCTATTTTCACAGCAAGATTTTATATTAGATATTAAACATCAAAAAATAAAATCTGATAATGTCTGACAATTATACTGTTCATGTTTTTTTTGTCTCCATTGTGTAAAAAATATTTCAGTTATTGGGTAAAGTTTTGGAAATCATTTGGTTGTTCCTTATAGAAATTTCTTAAGCCACATGGTTTAGAATCATTAAATGTAATTCTAGTAAACTGATCTTTTGTATTTTCAGTTTCTTTATCACACTTTTAGTTTTTCTCTATAAGAATCAGAGGCACACATTTCAAGACAGGAGAGTAGATAAAGGTTCTGTGCACCCCTACCCCAGTTACAAATCTATCCCAGTATGTTGTGTTCTACTTTTTTTTCCAGACATGGGATCTTGATTGTCAAACTGGCCTTGAACTCATGGCAATTGTACTGCCTCAGCCTCCTGAGTGCTGGGATTATAAGCGTGTATCACCATGCAGAGTTTACTGTTATTTTTATTGTTTTATTGTTTAATCAAGAAGTTTAACTGATGTTGTAATTCTACAAGTAGCTGAAAATAATGTCAGATGCTCAGTCGAATGTTTCTAGACATAATCATTTAATTAGAAAATCTCAGATATTTGAGTTTTAATATTTTAGGATCATTACTGATAAGAAATAATCACCTTCAAGGACCTCAATGCCATCTACACTTCATGTTTTTTGAAGTTGCTTGATAAATTATTTTCAGTTATAATTGAATACTTACTCAATTGTTTTAAGAGATGTGAACTCAGACATGTGGCAGTGAATACTGAGCGATGATTCCTTGTGTATCCCAAGAGACACGACCTTAAAATGCCATCAAGCTAAGTAGCAGTGAAACCGAACCCAGCAATATAAGACCTAATTTTTCCCACATTCTTTGTCACCTGTAAAGAATTTCCCATTGTGCCAGGTAGAACACACCTACACACATATGGCATAATTTAATTGAGCTTAATTTAGTCTATGTCATAATTATCTTACATGGGTTGTTTTAGCTTTGGACTGAAATGTCTCAAAATTAAAATGCAAATATCCAATATTTAAAATACTCATAGATATGCAAGCCCGACAACCTTTAAAATCCTAGCAGTCCTTCCTAACCGCTTCTTCCTGTGATAGAAGACAGCCGTGCTCAGAGATTATATACAATATGCAATCTCTTTAACTTTGAAGGTTCATATTGTATGGTAAACTGAGAAAGTAGCAATTTACAAAGAAATGGATTTACCCTAGAGAAAACAATGTGTTGAAAGAACTTGTCTTTAACACTTGGATTCTTGAAAATGTATCTGTATAGACTTTCATGAATTTCCACTTCTAAGTAGAGCTCTGAAAGTTATATTTTTAAAAGAAAAGCAAATATTTTTATGTGGCATTTAAGGGAGATGATAAGGGAGTTGAGCACTATAATGTTTAGTAATAAGGGTTCTCTTTAGAGTGCTGATTCACTTTTTCCATTTTTCTGAAGAAAGGGATTTCTTTTCTCAGTGTTGAGAAATACTTTGCAATGAAATAATTACTTATTTTGTGATTGTATTATAAATGTCCTTTTAATTTATCAAAGACACTGCTATGAAACACAGGGAAGTTGTAAAATCTTACATTTTTGTATCATTATGTATTTGTTGTTTTGTTTTGTGTTCTTTTGTTTTGTTTTTGAGACAGCGTCTCACTATGAAGTTCAGGCTGGCCTTGAACTTATTTTGTAGCTGAGGCTGGTCCCCAACTCGCAATGATTCTCCGACCTCACCTCCTCCCGCCCCCTCCAGTGCCGGGATTAAAGGTGTGCGCTACCACACCCAGCTCTGTATCAGATGAATTTGGCAATTTATTTCTCTTTTTATTGAAATTGCTTTACAGTGCCCAATATTTGAGTGGGATCCATTATAATGTTTGTAAAAATGATTCTTGCCCTAAAACACAATAGGATTATACTCCTCACTTCAAATTAGATTTGACTCGTTCTTTAAGATAAATCTCATTTTCTTGAAGTTTTTCACCTCTTTTAAATGTAAATGTATTTAGCAAAAATGCTTTAAACACTGTCACTTTACTTTTGATCATTAATGTTCTGTTTGTACATAACACAGACTGGGTGGACAATTTAATTTAGAACTGAATTTTAGTTTGGAGCCCTTGGTTGTATCTTGAGTTCATTTCAGATTTTCACTGTGAAGAAAAGGTAAGTTCACCAGGCCCTATCGTCTATGGTGTACACTCGCCTCATCTTTCTTCCCACCCAATTATACACAGAGAAAAAAGAAGCGAAACTTGGAGTGAGAGAATATAGAGATAGGAAGTGAAATCAAAATAGATAAAAGAAATAGTAAAAAAGAGCAAAATGATAGGAACAAATACAAAACATACATTGAGGTATTATAATGTATGCTAACACTATGAAATACATTAATCATTCTTGAAAAGGAAATTGTATGTGGCCTTCTCATTAAGACCTCCCCAGCCTTCCCCCACCAAATAAAGAATGAAATGCAAAGTGCACAAAGAAAGAGGTTCTGGCTGCCAAGCAGGCACTTTGCTCTTTCCACATTGCACTGTGGTCAGCCCCCAAACCATCTATGGGGTTCAGTCTGAAAACTCATCTTTGAGATAACTTTAGTCATTTAGGTACAAACCCAATTAACAGATACCAGATCCTAGACATTGGCAGGGAAGAGATCTCAAATGCCATTATGTTTAGACTGGAAAGCCAAATCTCTGGCATAAATTACTGTCTATTCTTAATACTATTGGGTTTTTTTCCCTACCTCTTGAACCTGAAATGCTGTGCCTACTTCAAATAACAGCAAGAATGGGAATTGCTTCTCTGTCACTGATTAAGTTTCCTTTAGAAAGCTCATGAATTACACATGAATGTCAGAGTTGCCAATGGAGGTTTCAAAAGATGTAAAAAATAATTATCTGGCATGTTTCCATGAAGAAGTCTGTACACCTTGTTCATAGTATTTGTCTGTAGTGGACATGGCCGCATCTACCAGCAACTTTGCTTCCCTAAATCATCCTTTCTTGTTTAAAAGCTTTTTCTCAAAATTTACAAAGTTCTAGGATTTATATAGGGTCATATCACAGCAAGATCTATAGCAACAGTAACTTTTTCAAAGTGTAAACTATCTTCATTTTGAATACTTCATTATATCTGTCATAGTAAAAGAAATGCAATCTATTTTATTTTATTTGCTATGATTTTTTCAAGTTTCTTTTGTTATGTTAAACTTCTGCTGCCTGTTCTTGAGAACTTTCTTGCTCTCTCCACCATCAAACTATCTTCATTTTCTCCCTTCAGTTCTCATGTAACCTACTATTCGTCCCTTCCCAGATTCCTCTTTCATATTTGCTCTGGCGTCTTGTTGTTCACATTGGTCATGCGTTTACCTTGGACCAGGACATATCCTGAATGAAGAACATTGGCCAAAATCTCTGCTATTGTAAAACTTTCATTGTAATGTGAGGACGCAGATAACATTGAGCAACATAAATACCTAAGATAAGCCATACAGTGAGTATCTTCCTATGATGGCACTGAGAGAATTGTGGGAGGGGCGTTTCAACGGGGTGAAAGGAAAGGCCACAGAGAGGAGATAGCAGCTGAAAGTACAAGGTGAGGATGGTCTGAACCACTCAGTGATTTCATATTGAATTGGAAAAGAACATAGAAAAAAGACAATTCCCTAGATTGAACAGGATCACTTTTGGTGTATACAGGGACAGCAGTGAAACTAAGTTGGCTGGAGCAAGCACAGGTGTAGCGTAGCAGCAAGCGTAAGAAGGAACAAAATGGAGGAGATGCGATAGGAATTGTGCAGGGTTTCATTTCCTGTTAGAGTGACTTTGGTTTTTGCCGAAGGCTAGTGGGAAATTTTGTCTTTTCTTTTTTGTTTTTGTAGTTCACTTTGAGTTTTACAGCCACTACTTAGAACTCAGTAATTTTTGTTTTATTACTCTTACAATCACCTACAAACTAGTGTATTAAAGTAATATGAAAGTCTAATTTAACCTGATTAACACAGGCTTTTTATCTCTCTTTCCCATTACTATCTCATGTTTAATTAATTTGAAAGTTTTCTAGAATAATTAGTCAATGCAAATTCACTGCAGTGTATAAGTTATTCTTCATCAGATTTAGGTACTTAATTGAAGTTGCTAATTCGAAAGGTCTCTTGTTTCATTGGAGACTGCTAATAAAACTGCTTCCAAATTTCTATTGCATCAATCAAAACATATTAAACTGATGTTCTGGGAACTCAAATATAGACAGTGATGACTAGTTATATCTCTACATAGACATCTTTCATCTCTATAGTCAAGGATGTGGGAAAGTGCGAAAACTTACTGGCTTCAAATCTTGGGGTAGGAAATAAACAGAAATATTTGTGTTTTCTCGTATTTCCTGGTATAATGTTACTTTGTAGCAGAAAGGTTTTAAACATATTTTTAATTTGAAATTTAATTTGCACAAATTTATATTTGTACAAATATAGTTTTCTCAAGGAAATTGAGTTCCTAGGAGACAATAAAAGGAAAAATCCTGAGGATATAATATTTTGCACATATTAGTATTGAAGAGAAAGCCTGAAGAAATGTAAAAGAGGGAACAATAAAGGAAAGGGAAACATGTACAAGTTTAGAACTTAGTAATAAGGATTACACAGAGTGGTGAATCCATGAAGTATGTGCCAGGTACTAGTCATATTGGAATGAGAGATCCAGAGACGCCAGTCTGTAACATTTAGAAAGGTTAAGAAGACGGAATGCAGTGAGGAGGAACGAGGAGGAAGACACACAGATGTATAGAGATCCATGTGTGAGGGCTCTGAAGTGTACTGCCGAGGTGAAGATTAGATATCACAACGTGGCTGTGACTGGAAAGTGGAGAGGCACTAATTTAGTTAAAGGAAGATTTCCTCTCCCTGAAGAGATGATGTTTCAGCTGGGATTAAAATGCAGAGAGATGAACCCAGGATATTTGTCAGAAGATAGCATAGACAATACGGAGATTCCTAATTTTAAAAAGTTTGACATTTTCTTAGGAAAAAAGAGACACAGGGAAGATATGACATGAGTGATTTCAAGACCAAATTTATCACCATTTTGTAGGGAATTCTTGGATGTATATTAAGTCTAGTAAGGAATTTAAGATTAAGATGAGATATAATCAAATTTACACAATTTCCTCTACTTGTGATATGAAAGTGTACTGCTGAAAAAATGCAGACTAGTCAAGAAGGGTTAGCATTTACATGACTATTGCCTTTGTCTCCTTGAAGGGTGTAATAGTTGGGATTATAGTTGTAGTGGTGAAATTGGAGGGAATTATCATTGGGGGTTATTTAGACCTGATAGGATTTTTGATCAAGGGTCATATCAAGGTCTACTGATCTTGACTACATTAAGAATCACATTATTCACAACACATTTAGGGGCTTGGTGGATTATGGTTAGCTTTACAGAGATGGGATAGTTAATGTTGTACAATGCATTGCCAGTGACAGAGATGTGGACAGGTAGCAGTGTATGGTTGCTTTTACTTTATTACCCTGTAAAACTGACATTAGAATCCAAATGGAGATATCAAGTAGGTATTAAATAGATGAATGTGAGGAGGACAGGAAAATAGATCACACTTCAATTCACAGGGCTAGAGCAGGAATTGGAAAACCAGCATTCATAAGCAAATCTGGTCTAATGCCTATTTTTCTCTGATTAATAAATTATATGCATTTTTTTAACTTTTAAAAATGTGAAATGAAAAATGTACAAAATAATTTTGGTAAGTACAGTTGTCCAAATTTGCTCTTTAGTCCACAAAGCTGGCAATGTTTCCTTTGGCTCTGTGCCAGAAATTTAATTGGCCTTTTGCTCAGATGAAACCGTGTACAAAGACAGAATTGACAGAGAAGAGAGCAGGACTTTAGTGGACTGAAAACCTACTTGGGGAACACGAACTGGGGTATAATGGATTGTAACACACTAAGACAGCAATACATTCATTCTGAGTATGAACAGTGAAGGCTCTAGGTACAAAAGAAATAGCCCATTAGACAGACCATTGTCCTACAAGGAACCCAAGTAGAAAGTGTGCTGTGTTTGAGGATCTGAAAAAAAGATTAATGTAGTGGGAATAAAGGAAATAATTTGGGGGACGACTTTAGATCAGGCTGGAGAGTTTAAAAAAAGCCCTATACTTCAGACTTTTTTTTTTTAATTTTAAAGAGAGCAGTAAATGAGACACAAACTTGAGACTTTTGATCCTTAGAAATAAAGGAAACCATTAAGGCAATCTAAAGGAGGCAATACAAAGCATATCAGATAGGAAAGATCTTTGTATTCAGTAGCTGATGCTAGAAGGTAGGAAAGCCAACATGGATGAATAATTAAAATTATCTACTGGAATTAGTAATGGGAAAGTCCCAGGGCATCTCAAAAAAGGCAGTTTTGATAGAAAGCTATATAAGAAAAGGGTTAAGGGCAAAGGAGAACAAGGATCTTGCTGTTATATTCAGTAAAAGTTTATTAATCTTAATCTTGTAGGTGATCAAAATAAGCCCCTTTCAGGGGTCTTCGATTGTTTTTATTCTTAATTCAGATTTGTGGGTACAATCTCTGTATACTACACATTTTAAGGCTAGAGTATTAATGAAAAATTAATTTTCCTAATGAACGAAATGTTAATAATATCCCCAGTGGATACTGAAATGCTGCTCTGAAACTGTATTTTTGTTGCATTGTGTATATTGAGGTATAATCAGAAGATATGGTGAATGTTTAAATAAAACTTTGATTAGAATAAAAGACACAATGGTATTAATATCTTCAAAATATTCCCCTTTGATTTGAACACACCTATCCTGTGATTTTTGCTGCTTTCTGTAGCAATTCTGGAAGTCTTCTTCGATGACTGCTTTCAGTTGCATGGTGTGGCTGAGCTGATGCCCTCAATCACTTCAATACGTTTACCTGTCAGGGTCATTATGGCTTTGGAGAAGAGCAAGAAGTTGCTAGGTGCCAGATGTGGTGAGTAAGGTGGATGAAGACAAATCCTAAACCTTTATCTGATAGAAATCACAATAAACATTGAGAGAAAGACACGTACAGAGAGACACATAGACAGGTGGATGAAAATTTTGTAGTAGCCCCACGCAAATCTACCTGTTAAATTTGTTCTTTGATTCAGCTCAAGTACTGTATTTTCTTCTACCCTTCCATGGTTTCTTGGTTATAGAACGTTTTCCTTGTACCTTCGTGCAGTGCCTTAAATGAAGACAGCAGCAGCCACTCCCTTTTGTGGCAATAACCAGACATATCAATCACTTGAGCTAAAGTGTATCTTTTCTCTACAACTTCCAACTTCATAGTGTTTCTCCCATATGTAATAATAAGTAAGTCAAAAAATAAGGAATTCTTTAGTTTTAAAATTATTTTAATGTATAAAACAAGTAATTTTTCTTGTAAAGATAAAAGAAAGAAATCAATGAACAGACAGACATAAAGAAGACAACACCAAAACAATAGAAACAGTACAGAATTTCAGACAAGGTGATAGGAATTTTTTTATTTTATTTTTATTTTTTATTTTTTTTGCGGTACTGGGGATCGAACTCAGGACCCTGTGCTTGCTAGGCAGGTGCTTATTCCACTGAGCTATATCCCCAGCCCAAGGTGATAGGAAATTAACAATGGTTGTTGTATTACAAATTGTTATCTTCAAATTGGTTACTCAGATAAACAAATATAGGCATGTGAGATTGATCAGACAATTATACATTAACTGTTCCTTTCCATAAAGCAATAGAAATTAGTAGTACAATTATCTTAGCTATCTTGTGCATACATACACACATATTTTTCCTTCTTTCTTCCTTTTCTCTGTTCCCTCATCCCAGTTGTTCTATACCTTTCGATTTTAATACACAATTTGAGTATATTACTGATCTGCTAGGTTATGTTATAAAAATATTCTACTTGTTTTGAAACACCTTCAGATCTGATCATTAGCAGTGAAGACTAAAATATGGCCAATATCTATTGGAGTATTTCTCTTTGTACTGAATTTATAGTTTTCCTTGTTGTGATAAAAATGATCAGTATTTAGTCTGAAATAATTTACCACCAGGACTAGAATGATAAATTTGTAACTCTTATGTGAACATAATTATTTTCCATTTTTGTAACTATAATACCTATGATCAAAATAAAATCCAAAATTTTAAGTCAAACTTGTTTACTTTTTATCAAAATAAAAAGCCAAATTTGTTTATGATTGTGTCTGATATTGAATCATTGCTAAGATATATTACATGTTTACTTATTTTTGCTGATATAATAACACACTGTCATTGGATACCTTTTTTCTAGATATGACCACATGTCAGTCACCATTTCTGCCCTGTCCAATAAACCCATTCTCTATATTTCTGTCATACTAACTTCAACTGTGGGGATTTTTCCACTTCGGAAGTTCTGTTGGTTTCTAGTAATTGCTGCACTTTGGGCTATATGCAGATATTCTGTTTTGTCTGTGAAATTATGCCAGTAGTAGTACACTTGGGCTACCCCTCAGAGGTTGTTTTCGAGGACACCGATTTAACATGTTACCTACTATGAAGCTACAGGCATGATTGTTGCTGACTTTTGCTTTGAAATACCTTGAAATAGTCACACAACATAGACTAGTAGGAATTATTTTCCACTTAAATGTTACATTGCTTCATAAGCAAACAAAAAAGCAAAGCTAATGTTTAATTTTGGTGTCCTGGGATGTGCTTACTTCATGGTAAAATAGGCTTTTTCATCTGACTTTGCCATTGTTGAATACACGTTTTAGTCTATCACCACTCACTGGCTGGGTTAGAAATCCACCAGAAAACTAAATTCACATTGCTCTTCACAGATCAAGATGACTCTTCTGGAAGATATTTGAATTCATTATGAATTATAGTTGTATTAGTATAACTTTAATTCATTTATAATTTGACATTTACATACATTTGTTCTACTGCTTAATCTGCTTTTGTATGCCTAGTCCTTTGCAAACAAATGGCTTGTCCTTGAGAAAGAGTTTAAGACTCTCAGACATTATGTACAAGCCAGGGACAGGTGCCAGCGGTGGTGTCACCATGTGAGTAGCCGGAGTGGGAGAGCCTGTGTGTCAGTCTCATAAAAAATTGACAAAACTGGTTTGCAGCCTTGATGTCGCCTCTGAATTTGGTGTTAACTCTCAAAAGCACAAGTTTTTGTCTGGAAATTGGCAGTCCCCATTGTAAATCTAGAAGCTACCATTTAAAAAAAAAATAATAAAACATGAGCAATAAATTCAAGAAACAATAAGGCACAATTGTTTTAGAGCTGCCTGGTTCCTTTTGTTTCTCTTGATTCGCCGCACGTGTCTGGATCTCAAACAGTTTTTTAAAAAAGTGTAACGCATATAAAGAAAAAAGTAAAGGACTTGCAATGTATTGAAGTTCTTGATTAGTAAGGAGGAGGCCCTGAGTTCAATCCCTGTTACTCCAGAAAGAAAAAAGGTAGACATGAGGGAAATATTCAGTCCTGTATATGTACCAGTTCTGTGCTAATGTGTTTTCTTTGCTATTTCTGGGTGAGGCCAGTAGTACATGATTAGGAACTATTTTCAAAATTTTATTGAGAAACCCCCTCTTCAATTTAAAAGAATGTGTGTAGTTCTTTTAATAATGAAATGTTTAGAAATGAATAGTCCTTCTTTGGTACATTTACAAATTATAAATATTTTATTTTACCAGAGTTTGGTAAATATTTTCTATAAAACACAAGAAGTAAATGTTTTGGGTTTTGCTGGCCATGTGCATACTCTTGCTTCTTCTCATCACAGGTGTTTTCCACCCATTCTCTTCCTTCTTTAAATAAATGTGAAAATAATTTTTACCTCTCAGGAATAGAAAACAGGTTATGAAACAAATCTGTCCATGTGTCCATACTTTCTAGACTTTTACATTTTAAAACCATATTTCTCTGTGTCTCTGTCTGTCTGTCTCTGTTCCCCTGAAATGTCATATATTAAGAAATAATACTACTTTATATATTAAGAAATAATGGTATTTTTTAGAGAGAAATAAGCCTATTTTAACTTTGAGCTTTGGAATGGAGTGGAATAGCATGAAAACAAATCCTCTGTGGTAAAAACAAATTACATACTATTTATTTCTGACACGAGAACTGTCCGGACACTACTAGTTTAAAGGGTATTATTTAGGTTTCTGCATTGCTCTACAATAATGGAAGGAAACCAGATATGTTCTATGCTGTTTGAACTCTCATTCACTGAGACTATCCAAAACTTTTTATTGTCAATTGTTGGCATGTCTTCTGTTCTTTATTTATGTGATTTTGCTGTTTAATCTGAATGATAATGAACAATGTATGAATTTTATATTCACAAGAAAAATAAAACTTTAACATTTATAGTAGATGAAGTAAAGGAGAGCGTTAGAAGGGGAAAACGGAAACCAAATAAATTGACCTGTTAGTAATTAAAAATTATTGAACATTAAATAAAGATTCATTTGGACTTTTTTTTCTTTTTGCTACTGGGAATCAAACTCGACACTGTGCTTGCCAGGTAGAGGCTGTGCCGCTGAGCTATATGTCCTGTCCTCTTCTGGACTTCAATTTTCAGATCTATTATGTTAATTCCAAAGCACTTAGAAATTGCTTTCCATCCAATATGGAAATGCCTTATAGTGGTGTCATAGCATGTAGTTCTGTATAAAAAATCAGAGTATTTCTCAACATCAAAATTTTACTAAGCTGTTTCCAAATCAATTATAAAGGAGCCATTTTATTTGAAACAGTGGGTTCCTTGAATTTAGAGGTCAATCTTTTTATAGTCATTAAAACAAATTTCTCTAGGTGTCTGATTTGAGTGAAGCTAGATCTGTAAGAAAAAATAACCCAGAAAACAGTAAAAGATGTCTGTAAATTCCCATGTATTTATCAAAGTTTTCAGTTAGGTGAAAAATATGCCTTGCTTTTCATTTCATAAACTTGATATTTGTAGTATTTCTGAGTTTATACCAAATAGTGAGTGAGGATTTCCATATTCCTCCAAATCCTTATGCCAGTTTTTTCTATTTTAAGTGTTTTCCATATGAGTATTTGTCTTAATCAACAAGGCAGTATTGGTACATTGTTATTAACTGAAGAATAGAGTTTAAATTAGCACTTACTCTTAGTCTTATGCATTCTGTAGGTTATAACAAGCATGTCGGGATGTATATTCACCTTTATGTGCCGAATAGTAGATAAACTTGCCTACATGTCTCTCTTGTTCCACATCTTCATACCTTCCTCCCCAATTCTTGAAAATCTCCAACAACCAGTAATCTTTTCCCTTCTCCTTACATTTGCCATTTCCTCAATAATTTAGAGTTGAACTCATAGTTTGTATAGTTTTCAGACTGGCTTACTTCACTCACAAAAATCCACTTGTGATTCTCTGAGGTCTTTTATTTTTTGTTTGTTTGACTGAAGGGATAATTAATGTTCCATGGTCTGCATATGCCTTGATTTATTTTCCCAAGTACTGAATGTACAGCATCTTGGTTACTTCCAACTTTTAACAGTTATGAGTGGATCCGCTCTAAACATTTATGAGTACATTTCTTTCTAAGTGAATATTTTTACCTCAGTGAATAAGTATTAAGAAGTGTAATTGTAGAACATATGATGAAATTGTCTTTACTCATGTAAAAATCTGCTAAAACAAATGAAGTGTTGTATGATGGTCTTAATCCCTTTCTCATGTTTGGGATGCAATGCCTAACAGCCACAGTTGAAAGGAGGTCAGGTTTATTCTGACTCCTGTTTAGAAGTTTTTGTCCTTGCATCATTGATGGGCTTCAAGCAAAAGCAGCCAGGAGGAACTGCCTGGTGGAGCAAAGACGTCACCTCATGACAGCTGGGAAGCAGAGAGTGAGGCAATGCCAAGAAGAGAGATGCACCCTTCTAGAAAATGCCCATAGGGACCCCACCTCTGAATGGCAAATCAATTATTGTGCCCCTGTCATCTGATCGCCTTCCACCAGTGCCACGTCTGAGTGCCTTGTGGACATATCCAGATGTTAACTATAACAACAGTTTTGAATATAAATTAAATATGTTCATAAAAACTCACGTATTGTATTTTAGTTTGAATTTTATCATTGGCTAGCTTGAAAAGTTCCAGGAAAGCTGTGAATGGAAATTACTTCATATTTTTAACCAAAGTTTTCCAAATATTTTAAAGAGTATTTATCAACATCTTTGAGAGCTAATGTTCAATGAATACACTTAGCTGTAAACCCGAGAATTCTATGCAATAATATAATGCTACAAAATTTACCAGTGATAAGTGAAATTTTAAAAGCCATAAATCACTGGTCCACTTTACATTGTTTTGTTTGGGTAAGAAAATTCTAAAATTAGGAAATTATTGTAGAACAACTTCCATGTTAGAGGCAAAGTGCTACTGGGTAGAAATTAACAGAAATACTGGAGAAATAAATCCGTAAATTCATCTCTTTTCTCTCCACCTATTTAGACTTTTGCTATTCCAAATAGACACAAATTCATTTCATGTTTAGGGTCTTTGTGAGTGTAAAACTCAGAGGTAGCGGTAACAGGCATTCCATAGATACAAGAGTTTAGATGAAAGATTAACATTGTTATTTTATTTATTAGCACGAGTGCCCATGAGAAATTTCCACTAAAGGTTTTTTTCTAAGAAGCGTGTTTAATTGCATTCTAGAATTTGTTTTATAGTAGGACTCTGAGTAGAACATAAATTTCTTTGTAAGAAAAGTAGTTTGTACACACGAGTTTGAAAGCAATTTAATGTTGATATCACTCCTTTCCAGACTTCCATTTTGTACTTTTTAAGAAGGGACTCAGTTCATAATGTAGCTATGAAGGTCATAAAGGAAAATGCTTAAGATACTCTGCATACTCAAAATGTTCTTGCAAACTTGATAGCTGTTGACGTTTTCGTTTTATGAGACTACCACTTGCCAGCAATTCACATCTGACTCCGAGTGAGATTCCCTAGCGTGGTGATATTTAGAGAAGCTTAGAGTACAGACTGATGGCGCAGCGATGCCGGCCTCCTACCCTGTGTGCCGCCCCTCCCCCCATGACTGTGCCTTCGTAATTCTTTGAAGCAGGTTTTACCATCTATAAAATGAGATATGAACTCATGGGGTTCCATTAGACAGGTTAATATGATATGCAAAAAGGGTACAGTGATGCATCCAAAGTATGATCAAACAATATAGTGAATGTTTAATTGGAAAGAAATATTACAGTAAGAACACAGTGTCGTGAATCCTATCAAAATATCCCCTCACACACTGCTAATCTTATAGTTCTTGCCAATTTTTGAAGCTCTTCTGGAAATTCTTTGTTCAAGGTCTTTAGTTTTACTGTTGTGGCTGCTGAGATATTCTGAATTTATTCAAAATATTTACCTTTCATGGTTGTTTTGACTTTAAGGAAAAGTAGAAACCACAGGTAATGATATTACCAATATGCCCTTCCTTTGGATCCCATTTGGCAGTAGCATTCAACAAAGGTTTGATTAAACCTTGTAAAGCAATAAGGAGAAAGAACTTCTAAAAGTGCTTTACACGGTGACAAGAAGGATGGAATATGTTTGCAATGACAGGGAGTATTTTGAGGAGAAATAAAGGCAATGTGTCTTTTACTATAATAAATCTTAATTTAAATATTCAGCATGTAGTTTGAGCTTACCTAATATACGATGTATTCAAGAACATGGAAGCTATTGCTTGCATTTGCCAATCATAGAATCCACCACACTGTATTCTGGAGAGTCAATGAATATCACTGTTCCTAGGACAAGATAGGTAATCAATATTAGCATTTCAAACTCACATGGATTAATCACATGACATTTATCTTTCTTTAGGTGAGACTATATCCCAAGCTACCTTACTCAGCTGAGCAAATACTTACAGTTGTTACAAATCTAAATTAGATCTTTGAAAGTTGTCACGACCTTCCCACTTTGTAGAATTAGTCATGGTGGTCAAGAGGAATGTCGTGTACTTCAGTGTCTGTCCTACCATTTACATTGCTGAGTTCTGCCACAGACTTTTAGTTCTTTCTCTGCTGTATTACTTCTCATCAAAAGCTACAAAATCTGCTAACTGACTTTTAAAGCTTTTGTAGGGCAACTATACAGGTAATTTACTGTTTTACTCTCATCTTTAAAAAATGTGACATGACCCATTTTAGTTTCGAGTAATTTTGTGTTGATCAACATGACTTCCATTCTGCATTTTAATTTGAGATTTTAAAAATACATTAGCATTATTTAAAGATTCGTGAATACCCTCTGGGGTCATCGAGATATTTTCATTGCACTCTATTGTTGTGAATACTAGTGAGAGGTTTACTTCATTCTCAGGAAGAAGGGCAAATGACCAAATACAAGCTTCCTGAAGGCAAGGCAGCTTGTTTGTTCAATGAAAAGTTGCTGTGTACAGCAGTCTCACAGTTTGTGCTCACTGTTTGCATGTCGAATGGGAGGCCTTTGATTACTCACCAGTTACTCATGGTCTGCTTTGTAGTAAAACAACAAAACACAAAATTCAAAATTGGACATAGTGTATTAAATTTTTCTCAGGAAATGAACTTCTATTTTTCATTGCAATTATAACTCTAAGTTCACAGATATCATAGCCCTGATGTAAATTCAGGTCATAAAATTAAGCAGTTATTCATTGTTCAGTTTAGCTAATAATGATAATATAAAGTGTAGTTTTCATTTCATTATCAAATAGTTTAAGATAGAAATGATTATGTAACTGTGACTCAAAATCTACAAGTATAATAATTCATAACCTAACATGGATGATACCAGGGTTTGTTACTGACATATTGATACGTACTGCAGTTAGAATCCCAGACAATAATATAATAATATAACATACATATATTTATTTTCATTTGGTTTCTTTTTTTTTTTGTTATTCAATTTTCTGTCCTGTTAATTTGTCATGCTGTAAAACTTAATTTCAGAAGAAAAAAACCCTTAAAACCTACTTTGCTTTAGTGATTTATAAAATGTGTAATTAAAAAATTAATGAAAAATGAAAGAACGATGTTTGCCAAGGTTCGGCCGCAGCCGGTCCAGGAGATTCGTGCAGGAGGGGACTTAGGCTGCCAGGAGACAAACAACACAGACGCTAGAGGTCCTTCTGGTGGGAAGGGGAGCAAGGCTCCTCTGACACAGGGAAATGCTTTATTATACACTTTTTCAATTACATATGAAACTCTCAGTTACAATGAGGTTTCTATTTTATTTACAGATTCATACATGGTTGAACAACAGTCTGGCTACAACCCTAGCAGGAAATGAACGTTTCTAAAGCACATAAAAGGAAGCAAAAAGTTCAGTCCTTAGAGGTTCTTGATTAGGTATAATTTTTCAAAGAATTGTTTACTTGTCTACTGGACAACAGGACCCACATTTACAATATCTCCATCTAGAGCCAGTCCAGCACACACAGGGCCTTTATCTAATGCTCCCCACGCACTGAGATTTACGCAGCGCTTGCCTCTGGTTCTGGTGGGTGTACATTGCCACATAGGAGGTGGGGATCGGTGCAAATCTCTGTGGTGGCTTCTACTTCCCCTTTCAATCCTGAAAGGGTGCCTTTCATGCTGGGCTCTGATTCCTTAACTACTTTCAGTTCTGATTTTTCAGGTCCCCAACCGTCCTTTATGAATAGCGCAGTAAATATCTGGAAGGCTATGATTAATAGAGAGTAGGGAAAGGCTGCACCCCGTCCTACGCGGTCCCTGCTTTGCAGATACCCGCTGCCAGCCCTGACAATGTCAAGGAACTGGCCCTGAAAGGTCCCCAGCAGGTGTTTATATATGTTTCTGCTAAGCTCCCCACATAATTCCCTACATATAGTACACCTTTTAAGTATACTTTTCCCAATATGGTTATAATTTCTGTCCTTACTGCTGTTGGTACTGTCAAAAGTAGAGTTTGTGTTAGCACATGTTTTTTTTTTTTTAATTTTCTAGTTTACATGCAAGGTCTTACTTTTTTAGATGGCATGAAAGGAAAGCCATACCGCATAATATACCAAATAAAAGCATTATCAAAAACTGTGTACAGTTGTGTCTCATCATCGTGGTGATTATTTCACTGATGCATTCATAAAAGTAGCCAGATGTGGAAACCATTGCTCGAAAGAAATACTTTTCAACCTTTTTAAAGCAATTTGAGATAAATGATTGCATTTGTTCTTTGCCTTTCTCTATACCAAGACCACTGGATAAATTTTCATACTGAGTTTAATTTTCTGTCTTAACTTTCTTGAGAGATTGCTAGACATAATGCACTCTGGAAAGGGAATTTTGGCTCCACTTTTAAATACGTATAACACATTTGTTCATCCCTACATTTGCAACCATTTAGAATGGGGAGACTTCTTAGAAGGACTATAACAGTTTTACTTGATATAATGTCTTCAAAACAAAAAGAAAAAAGAATTTCAGTAGTTTTCTGCATATATCATGTTGATAGTTAGAAAGTAGTATTAGAAAAACTGATGTCATGTTTCTAGAAATAAACCCAGTGTTAGGTTAGAAACTGAGGTACAAGCCAATTTTATACTTCGTGGCTACAAATCCTGAATATCTAATGAGATTCTTTTTACATGATACGAGTAATGACGTTTTCTATCCTCAGGCTCTTTCTCGCATATATGATAAGCACACACAAAAACACATTGTTTATTGTCTATCACTCCATCTTGCCAATACTTAGCAAAGCCTTTATAGACTAGAATCCTTCTAAGAATAAGATACTATGTGAGACATCATACCTATGTTGGTAGTGCTTACACTTTAGTAGAAAAAATAAGTTCAGTAAAACCCCAAACTATAAATGTAATTATAAATACAATGTATACTGAAAATATAGCAGAATGAAAATGTGTTATGGGAGACGAAGGCCTGAATGAGAATTTGTGAAGTGCAATTTTCAGAAGAAGAGTGTATCAAAATAAGAAATGATAATTCAAGAAAAAGGGTGGCTTTGGGGTCAAAGAGTAAAATTTTGAGATTTAGAAGATATCATGATAGTGTGAGAAGTGGTCAAAATGGTAAGATTTTAAGTATTTTAATGAGAAGATATGTAAGAGTCTTCTGCAAGGAAGTGCCAAAATGGAAGTTCACTTTACAAATTCTCAGGGCACTACTAGACCAGTCTCTAGGGAAAAAATTCCTTATGGTAATAAGGAATAATAGATGCAATTTTCTCAGCATATTTCAACTGCTGTCCAGGTCTAAACATTCTGTGATGCTTTTCCCTCTTATAAATGGAGCAGTTGGGATTGAATGAACCCTCCAATTCCATTTAGCTTCGGTTTCCTGTAGTTTGGTGGCTAGCAAGAATCTTGTCTTATTGGTTTCTAATCCAGGATAACATTAAAGCTGTATCACAGTTGGGAGAAAGATTGCTATCCTTTCAGAGTTCATAACTATTATTATACAGGAATATTACTCTATATTGAGAAAAAAATGAAAGACTGTTTATGTTTTGGAATGTTTTTGGTATGTATTTGTCTTTATAGTTTCAAGAAACAGTGCAGAGTTTACTGCGAACTGGAGGTTCACAGATGTTTCTGTTATTGGCTCCAGAGTCACTGTGAAGTTATATTTTCATACAGCTAAACTCTGAGTCCAGATTGTACGTTCTGATCAACGATTGCTTCTCCTCTATACCTCGTACATCACAAGGGAGACTGTGCCACCAGGGAGCAAACAATATTTGAAAAGAACATCTTCCCAACTTGAGGCAGGGAAATGGCCTTCTTTGTGTTTTATCTAAAATATTCCTAAAGATATCATTTCATTATTTCTTGATATTTTATTTTTCCATAGAAAATTCATAATGTGTAGTAATAATTACTCTTTACCAGAGTCACAGTAAATGAGCTGTTTTGAAAATTCAGGGTCATATAGGTTTGCAGGTAGAAGATAAACCCAGAAAACTTTTTACAGGAAAATATAAAGTGACTCTAACATGAGTCCATGAGTCATAGGAAAATGTCTACACATATGTACGCTGTGTAGTGTTTAAGTCACATAAATACCTCTACCTGCTCAGTTAGTTATAATTTCCTGGTGGTGAAATCTTTTAAAATCCATTTTCTGGCTTACTAAATTATAGAATTCATTATTGTTTCTATAGCCATCCTACCACACAATGGCAGTGTGTTATTTTTGGCTCCTGTTTAACTATAATCAATCAATTCATTCATGAGTCTATCCTCATCATTCTATCTACAAACCCCAGTAATACCATTCTACTCTCAACTTCCATGCAAATAACATTTTTAGATTCCACATACGAGTGAAATGATGATACCTGTTCTATGCCTACCACATTCCATTTAGTGGAATAATATCCACTTCCACCCATGTTGTAGAAAGTGGGGGATTCTAATTTATGGAGGAACTGTTTTCCACTGTGTATTTGCAATATATTTTCCTTACCTAGTCATCAGTTGATGAATATATACTATTTCTATTTCTTGCATATTATGTAAACTTGTACAGTGAATATCAGACTGCAAATGCCTCCTTGAAATTCTGATTTATTTTGTGTTTATTATATATCTAATAAAATACAATAACATCTAATACAACATATAATAAAATAGATATGATAATAATATAAAAATACATATATGAGAATATATAATATACACATTAATATTGTTTAACATAGTATATATTATATAATGTAGAATATATTACATATATATAATAAAAGGAAAAACTATATATCCAGTAGTGGATTGCTGGGTCATATGTCAGTTCTACTTTTAATGTTTTGTGGCATCTTAAAACAGTATCCTACACTGGCTTCACTAACATACATTGTTTTACTCTATATCCTTGTCAGTTCTTATAACTTGTCTTTTCAATAATTGTCATTTTTATTGGAGTGAACTGATATCTCATAGTTTTTTCCTAATGATTAATGATGTTGAACACTAATAAATTTTTTGCCACTTGTACATATTCTTTAGATAAAACCTTATTTAGATTTTTTTTTTTTTTTTTTTTTGCGGTACTGGGGATCGAACTCAGGACACTGCGCTTGGTAGGCAGGTGCTTATTCCACTGAGCTATCTCCCCAGCCCTACCTTATTTAGATTTAGTGCCTATTTTAAAATTTATCTACATTCTTTTTAGGAATTTTGGAGTTCTCCATGCATTGCTACATTTACAGTTTGCAAATATTTTTCCTAATGCCATTTTCTAAACCTAGATTTTTATGGTCTTTTTGATATTTATTTTTGCCTAGTAGTATCAAATCTACTAAATATTTTATCATTATGATTGCTGACTCAACACAACTATAGTGTTTCCAGGTGTTTTAAAACCCATCTTTGCAATGAACACATTATCCTTGAATTACTTAATTATAAATTAAGTAATAATTTCCAATAGATCTTTGCTGAGATATTGTTATATGTTATAATGCAGACCACTATGAAGCAGATCTGAGTAGGTTTTAAATTAACAAATTTGTTTTTCACATTTACTTATGAACCTGTTCCAGGCCCATACCCCTTATCTGGAAATGGCAGACTCATAGTAAATGAACCTCTGTGAGTCACTAATCCTTATTAAAACCTGTAGTGAATGAAGACAGAAAGTCTCAAAGGATAAAACAAGATCGCAATCAAGGACACTTGGATCAGATCTCAACTGGATAAAGAGTATAGTCTCAGGCATCTCATTCTTGAGTGGGTTAATTTAATACCTTAGAGAAGTCCTTGAGTGATTCCACCTTCTTGAGTGGATTAACTTAATATCTTATTTAGAGAAGTCCTTGAGTGGTTCCACCCGTCTTGTATACTCCCTGCCCTTCTTCTGATTACCAAATACCTATGGGCCACCCAGAGGTCTTGGTCTTAGCCCTGAGAGAATCTGGAATTCTGTGAGAAGACTTTGATCCTGCTGGAGCCCTGAAATCATTCTATTTGCCTCTTTTTATTTAGCTTTCACTGTACATTTATTCAGGATGCCTTGGTTACTTTTCTCTCATTGCTGAGGCAAAATACCCAACACCCAAAATGAAGGAAGTAAAGGTTTATTTAGCTTACAGTTTGTGGAGGTTTCAGTCCTTACTTGGCTGGTTCTGAGGCAGAATGCCACATGGCAGAGGGCAAACTGTTCATGGCAGCAAAGCACAGCAAGTACCGCAAGCAAAAAGGGAGGAATGGCTGCAAGCAGCCTCCTTTTCTTCCGTACATTGTAAACAACCAACCCCCACCCAGGGGGTGTGTAGCTCTCACACAATCTCCATGCCCTACTCTTCCACAGGCTCAGGATGTTTACAAAGTAAGCACCCCAGCTTCTTCCTGAGTCACTCAGCTAAACCTCTAGATTCCCCAAGTTGACACAATGTATCCATCATAACACAGGAGTTTGTGAACCTGATCAGTTCAAAATAACCAAGAGACATTATTAACCTGATAACTGGCAACTGAACATATAGTCCTTGGACTGGAAATTTTTAGACTGATTGTGTAAATCTACCTAGAGCAGAAAAGTGTGGGAGGTGGAGTTCTTTACAGAATGAACTTTGCCAGGGACTCCTGGAGAAAGGAGGGAAGTGAAGCGTTCCACAAGGAATGGGGGTAAGTCTTCCTATTTCAGCTGTGAACAAGTCATTTTTATCCAGGAATAAAATGGGCCAGAAAATTTCAACCAAAGAGCAAAAGTATACAAAGTTGCTCAAAGGTTTGCTTAAACACTCAGGGTCTCCTGTGCCAGAAAATGGCCTAATAAAATGTTACAAGAAGTAACCAAATATAATTCATGGTTTCCTCAGACAGGATCTGTAGCTATTGATAATTGGGAAAGGGTTGGAAAAAATATTAAAGAGGCACACAGAACAGGAAAAGTCATTTCCCCCAAGACATTCTCAACTTGGAACCTAGTTCGTTCAGTTTTAAGTCCATTGCAGAGCTTACATTCAGTAACCTCTGACTCAGGCACAGAGGAAACAAAAGAACTTCCAGCAGAGAAACTTAGGCAGGAGCAGGAGCCTTTCAAAGGAACAGCCCCTAAGGCTTTATCTACACATTTTAAAGGAACAAGCAACCACAAAAGGGGAAACCAATTTCCTCAATTTCTCTCTCGGTCTGTTTGTTGTTCGTGTATAGGAATGCTATTGATTTTTGGGTGTTGACTTTGTATCCAGCTACGCTGCTGAATTTGTCGATTAATTCCAGGAGTTTTCTTGTGGAGTTTTTGGGGTCCTCCATGTATAGTATCATGTCATCTGCAAATAGTGATAATTTAACTTCTTCCTTTCCTAACCTTATTCCTTTTATTTCTCTCTTTTCTAATTGCTCTGGCTAATGTTTCCAGAACTATGTTGAATAGAGAGGTGACAATGGACATCCTTGTCTTGTTCCAGACTTTAAAGTGAAGGTTTTCAGTTTTTGTCCATTTAGTATGATGTTGGCTGTTGGTTTGTCATAGATGGCTTTGATCAGATTGAGGTAGAGGCCATCTATTCCCATTTTTTCTAAGGTTTTTAACATGAATGCATGTTGGACTTTATTGAAAGCCTTTTCTGCATTTATTGAGATGATCATGTGGCTTTTGTCTTTGACTGTATTAATATGATGTATTACATTTATTGATTTGCGAATATTGAACCATTCCTGCATTCCTGGGATGAATCCTACCTGGTTGTGGTGTATAATTTTCCCTATGATTCGCTGTAATCTACTTGTGAGTATTTTGTTGAGTATCTTTGAATCTATGTTCATTAGAGAGATTGGCCTACAGTTCTCTTTCTTGGTTGGGTCCCTCTCTGGTTTTGGTATCAGTATAATACTTGCCTCCAGAAATGTGTTAGGGAGAGTTGCTTCCTTTTCGATTTCATTGAAGAGTTTGAAGAGTGTTGGCATTAAATCTTCTCTGAATGTTTTATAGAATTCTGCTGTGAATCCATCAGGGCCTGGGATTTTCTTTGTTGGTAAGTTTTTAATGACGTTTTCAATCTCATTAATTGATATTGGCTTGTTCAGGATTTTTACGTCTTCCTGATTCAATTTTGGTAATTTGTCCCTTCCTAGGACTCTGTCCATTTCTTCTGTATTTTCTATCCTATGGGAGTAAAGATTTTCAAAGTAGGTATTAATGATCTTTTGGATTTCTGTGGTATCTGTAGTGACTTCATCTTTTTCATTCCTTATTGAGTGAATTTGAGATCTTTCCCTTCTTTTTTTGATAAGGTTGGCTAGGGGTTTATCAATTTTATTTATTCTTTCAAAGAACGAACTCTTTGATTCACTAATTTTTTGTAGAGTTTTCTTCATCTCAATTGCATTAATTTCTGCCCTGAGTTTTATAATCTCCTCCCTTATTTGGGTTCTTGGTTTGGCTTGTTGCTCTTTTTCTAAGAGTTTGAGGTGTAGCATTAGGCTGTTTATTTGCTCTCTTTCTGTTTTCTTTGTATATGAGTTCATTGCGAAAAAATCCTAGCAGGCTGTCCCTCAGACAAAGGTCTTCTATCTAGAACATACAAAGAATTAAAAAACATGTACCTGTCCAAATTCAAAGACCCAATCCAGAAATGGGCATCTGAGATGAATACACACTTCTCAGATAAAGAAATACAAATGGCAAATAAATATATGAGAAAATGCTCCACATCCTTAGTCATCTGAGAAATGCAAATAAAAACAGCACTGTGATTCCATCTCACCCCAGTAAGGCTGGCAAGTATTAAAAAATCATCCAATAACAAATGCTGGAGAGTCTGTGGAGAAATAGGGACTCTGTTACACTGCTGGTGGGAATGCAGACTGGTACAACCACTATGGAGAGCAGTTTGGAAATTTCTCAGCAAACTAGGTCTAGAGGTTCCATTCAAACCAGCTATTCCCCTTCTGGGTATATTCCCAGAAGATCTGAAAACATCATATCACTCTGATATATGTGCACCCATGTTTACAGCAGCACAATTTGTAATAGCTAAAATGTGGAAGCAACCCAAGTGTCCACCCACAGAAGACTGGATTAAAAAACTGTGACATTTTTATATAATGGAATATTATTCAGCTATAAAGAAAGACAGTTTTGGGGACTTTGTAGGCAAATGGTCAAAATTGGAAGCCATACTCATAAGTGAAATAAATCAGCGGTACGTGAGAGGCAATGTATTGTGTCACTGGTGTAAGAACCTGAGGGTGGGAATATAAACTAAGAGACATGAAGGAAATTTGTTCAAAAGCAAAGAACAGATGGGACGAGGGAAAGGAGAAAAGAAAGAGGCAAAAATGTATGTATGTATATATGTAGATACATATGTGCAGGAGGGCTAACATGGTTCTCCTATTGTATTATGTCACTTAATGCTAAGGAATAGTTGATGACTGGTTATTCGATCAATCTTGTATGTCTGTATGTGTTATCCTGAGCATACACTTTGAAGATATCAATATGCAATGCAGCAACTATTGTTGGTTTTCTGTGGCTTTGTCTGTAATTCAATTCTGATCATACTGTTATTGTACTACTTTGTGTCTCTTTGTTAATGCTTTTTGGTTTCTTTTTTTTTTTTTTCTGTTGTTGATGTAGTTCTTTTTCTATCACACTTTAAAGGAAGGGAAAGAAAGGGAAAGGGAAGACAGGAAAAAAAATATGTAAGAAAGTAAGTATGTATGTACAGCATATCTTACATAGTTGTACTACTAAACTAGGTCACTTCATAGTAAGGAATAGTTGATGATTAATTGATTGATCAATTTTGCATGTCTGTATCTTTGTTCCTGAATACACACTTCGAGGTTATCAATTTGTAAAGCAACAACCATTGTTGATTCCCTGTCACCTTGTCTGTAGATCAGTTTTGATTGTATTATTCTTATGCTACTTTGTGTGTTTGTTAATATGTCTTCGTTCTTTTACTTTTAAAATAATAATAATAAATAAATAAATAAAGGACAAACCATTGGCACCCCTGCTTCTTTCCAGTTGAAACTCCGCAAAATAGTTGTTATGTGGAGATTGTTTCCCATTTGCCTTTTGAAATGCAGATGCTAAAAAATCTTAAAGAAAGTGTTGTCAATAATGGCGTTCAAAGCCTGTTTACTGCAGGAGACCTACAGAATAAACGTATCAATGGACACTATATGATATCCAGATATCTAGCACAAACACCTCTGTCTCCTGCTCATTTTCTTCATTTTGATGTACAGTTTAAAAGTCTTGTTTCAGAGCAGGCTCATAGAAACAGAATGGGTCCTAATCCACTTCCAGAAATAAATGAGATGCTTTCTGGGACAGGATGCTATATGTTCTTTTGGAATCAGCTCCAAGGTCCTGATGAGCTATATTCACGATTGGCAGATTTACTGAAAAGGGCATGGGCAACTATTCCAGAGGATTAGACTCCTGTGCAGTCCTTCTTACATATCCTTTAAGGCCCTAAGAAACCCTTTACTCGATTTGTGGAAATATTACAAGAAGCCTTTCACAGACAGGTTTCAAACACACAAGCTGCAGACATGCTAATTCTATAATTAGCATATGCAAATGCTAATCCAGACTACAAACAGGTATTAAATCCTGTAAAATCAACCAGTGATCTGGCAACATATATTCAAGCTTGTCAGGTTATTGAAACTGAATCATGTAAGGCAACCATGGATGGCTCAGGTAATGACTGGTTTTAAGAATGTAGGAGAGGGTAATCTAAAATGTTTCAACTGTGGAAAAATGGGACATATTACAAAAATTGTAAAGTTCATGCTGAATCTAATTGGACAGCCACTATGACTGCAACAGGTCGAGGGAACAATGTCTCTGGCACGGAGAGTTTGGGCCCCACACCTGGACTCTGTCCGAGATGCCAAAAAGGGAGACATTGGGCCAGAAACTGTCGTTCTTAAGTCCGTAAGGATGGTATACCCTTGCCAAAAACAACATAAGGGCCTTTCTTCAGGCTGGCCAAACAGTAAAGCAAATACAACTTAGGAGTCAGAATATTGGTCAGCTTTATCCAGTGCAAAAACACCAGGAGATTCTACAACCACCTCCAATGTAGCTCCCTGCAGGGATATAAATTCCCTCACCAGGGTAACAATACAAGGTACAAGATTAGATCTTCCTGCAGCTTGCTGAGTCATTCTTATTGGGGGTGACAAAATTACCCTAATTCCCACTGGAGTTTGGGGTCCATTACCTGAAGGAACATTTGATCTTGTACTGGGACAGGCTGATCTAAATTTAAAAGAAGTAACTATTATGCCTAGTGTGATTGATGGTGATTGTCAAGATGAAATACAAGTTTTTGCATGTGATATGGATCTCTGGGTTTCTGAACAGGGAGAAAATGTGGCACAATTGATTTTGTTGTCCATTGATAAAATATCCTTTGTTAAATATAGATAGTTCATTAGGGAATAATACCCTCAGAGCATGACTACAAAAAGAGAAATTTATTTTACACAGGAAGTGACTACAAACTATGTGTTTTACAAAGATCAGCAGAAATGCTTTGAAGGTCTAATAGACACTGGTGCAGATGTGTCTGTACTTGCATTAGAACAATGGCCCACTATGTGGCCAACACAAGGGGCACTTACCTCTTTAGTAGGACTGGGGCCCCCTCAGCAGGTACTACAAAGTGCCTCATCCTTGCGTTATGAGAGGCCACACAAGCAAAAGGGCTTCTTTTTCCAGACGTGGTACCTATTCTGGTCAATTTGTGGGGAAGAGATTTGTTACAAAAGCGGAAATTAGTATTGACTAATGATTCTGATATTAACTTTAAATAATGAACTTTTGATTCTATAATTAAAGAAGTATATTTAAATCCTAAATTAGACAAATGATGACTATCGTGATAACAAAGGGATAGAGTATTAGGAAAGAATTTACAGGAAATCAAAGAGTCTGTAAGAATTATACCCAAGAATGACAGGTGTGGTATCATATATCAACAGATGTTTTAATTAACTAGGGCCACTGATGCTTCTCCCTCCAAAACAGCTCCACCTTTACAGTGAGAAACTGAGGAACTAGCTTGGGTTGATCAGTGGCCCCTTAACAGGGAGAAACTCATCCAACTACACAAATTAATTGAAGAACAATCCCAGCTGGGATATTTAGAAAACTCATTTAGTCCTTGGAATACTCCTATCTTTGTTATTCCAAAGAAATCAGGCTAATGGAGGTTATTGTTAGATTTAAGAGCTGGAAATGCTTGCTTACTTCCTATGGGGGCACTGCAAACAGGATTCCCAAATTCAACTGCAGTTACCAGAGACTGGCCCCTCATCATAATTGATTTAAGAGACTGCTTTTTTAACATTCTTCTTTTTCACATAGATAGGCAGCATTTTGCTTTTTCTGTACCTAGTTTAAACTTTAAAGAGCCAATGCAGTGGTAACAATGGTCCACATTACCTCAAGGAATGCAAAATACTCCAACTTTGTGCCAGTTCTTTGTACTACAGGCCTTACAAAGAGTTAGAGAAGCTCTATACTGGCAAGTAGCATTTGTAGATTTTATAGGACAAATTGGTGATCATTTCCCTGTTGATCCTATCTTTCATTTTTTTTCTCAACGTGTCACAACTGATTTCAGTTTTTTCTCAAGAATGCATGTATTATTCCAAAAATTACTAAATTTGAACCTATTTCTGATGTACTAGTCTATTTTACTGATGATTCATCCAGGGAAATGCCACCACTTGGAGTGAGGATTATCAACAGGTAATAGAGACTCCAGGACTCTCTGCACAAAGATCTGAAGTTACAGCTATTTTATTTGTCATAGAACAGTGTAACTCTAAACCTGTTAACATAATAAGTGATTCAGCCTATGCGCTCTATCTTACTCAGAGATTTGAGTGCGCCACCCTACAGTTGGCTTTAGATTCATCTTTATTTAGTTTTTTTCAGGCTACAAAAGACAATCCATAATCAAAAAGCACCCTTTTATATTGGTCACATAAGATCTCATTCTAATTTACCTGGATTTTTATTATCTGTGAATCAGCAGGCTGATTCATTAATCGATTTTACTACTCCATTTGATGTAGCTAGACAAAGTTATTTCTCCCATCTGGAAAAAAGTAAGGCTTTAACCACAGAATTTCAATTATCCAGATCTCAAGTAAGACAAATTGTTATGTCCTGTTCTACTTATCAAAAGGTCCCTAGGCCTGTGCCACAAGAGTGTAATGACCCAAGAGGCTTAAAACATAATATTTGGAAAATGGGTATTACACACCTTTCCTCTTTTGGCAAACTACAATATATTCATGTATCTGTTGATATATTTTCTCATTTAATTTGTGCAACTTGCCTCACAGGAGAAAAAAATTGACCATGTTCAACAACATTGCTTGTCAACATTTTCTTCTGTGGGTGTTTCATGCACCATAAAGAGTGACAACGGGTCTTCATATATTAATAAACCACTACAATCCTCTTTCCAACTATGCAACGTTAGATACATTACATGAATCCCTTACAATCCCCAAGGACAAGTGACTGTAGAAAGAGCACACCTATCTTTTAAAACTCAATTACAAAAAACCCAAGGAATACAGATATCCCCACAAGCACAGTTATATTTAGACATGTACTCTAAACCTTTTAAATCCAGATTCAGACAATAAACTGACCCCTGCTGAACTTCACTGGTCAACATCCCATGATGATGCCCCACATAGGGCTTGAATGCTTTGGAAGGACATCAACCCAGGGAAATGGGAATGACCAGTTCAGCTAATAACATAGGGAAGAGGCTATGCTGCTCTCCTTACAGGTACACAAGGTGGCTGCCATTCAGGAATGTTTGACCTTCGCAAGAAACAGGACCGACCATGGAGACAGTCACTCTTGATGACTCCACTGATCAGAGCCCTCCAGAGGATGAGCCTGTCCCATGAGTTCACCCATAGGGACTAGATTGCCAATCAGATAAGGCAATCTACTACCAACCCCTGAAAGTCCTTTGATTGCCTTAATGCCTCCACTGATTATATCCTATGTATAACACCTGTTTCAAGAGCAGATTATTGCATTTATGCTTCTAATCCATGATTAATTGGGCAAATTCTCCTCCTAAGATTTATCATGAACCAGACTCTACTGGCCCTAAATTAGGTAAAAGGCTTTTATTGTTTTAAAATTCTTATAATAGACCTCTACTAATAGACATATAAAAATTCTAATGAGTCTTTTTGTAATTACACACTTAAAATTATTATAATGCATTACTTCTGTTCTTAGTCTTCTATGGGGTTCACTAAGTCTCCTGTACTAGTCATGTTTTACTTGCTTCAATTACAAAAACAAAAAGGAGGAATTGATGGAGACCACTAAGAAGCAGAGTCCTTTTAATGTTCACTTTTGAACCTGTCCAAGGCCTGGGCTCCTTATCTGGAAATGGCGGACTCATGGTAAGTGAATCTCTGTGAGTCACGAATCCCTACTAAAACTTGTAATGGTGGATGAAGCCAGAAAGGCTCAATGGATAAGACAAGATCACAGCCAAGGACATCTGGATCAGATCTCAACTGGATAAAGAGTATAGCCTCAGGCATCTCATTCTCCAGTGGATTAATTTAAAACCTTACTTAAAGAAGTCCTTGTGTGATTTCACCCTTCTTCAGTGGGTTAACTTAATACCTTACATAGATAAGTCCTTGAGTGGTTCCACTCTTCTTGAGTGGATTAATTACTTAATTAATTGATTAATTTATTTATTTATTTTGAGTGGATTAATTTAATACCTTATTTAGAGAAGTCATTCAGTGGTTCCACCCTTCTTGAGTACCCCCTTCCTTATTCTGATTACTAAATTCATATAGGTGACTTAGCCCTGAGAGAGTATTGAATTCTGTGAGAGGCTTTGATCCTGCTGGAGCCCTGAAATCATTCCATTTGCCTCTTTTTATTTAGTCTTTTCTGTGCACTCATTCTGCAGATTGCAGACCTATCAGCCCACATAACTAAGGGATATTATTAACCCAATAGTGTTACTCAAGAAGTGTTTCTGCAGAAGCAAGGAATTTATGAGTAAGAAGAGTTAAGTATTTTTCTTTGCATTGCACCTCACTGTGGATGGAACTATATTATGAGATACCCTTCAAATTTATTTCTCAAGAGGCCCAGAAGTTCATGAATACTTATAGATTGCTTTTAGAGAACAATTAGACACTAGTCTTCAGGATCACACTAACTTGAAGTCATAAAACAGTTTAACAGTTTTGAACTTTTAAATTTTGTATTTTTACCAGGTATAGTGTCTCATCTATAATCCCAGCACTCAGGAAGCTGAGGCATAGGACTGCATGATTTTAAGGTCAGCCTGGACTATATAAAGAAATTAAAGACCAGTCTACACTACACCATGAGATGCTATCTCGAAAACAACAAGAACAGCAACAGCAAAACAAAAACAAAACAAATAAATTTTTATTTCATTTGTGAAGTGATTATAAACATATTGTTGTGAAACTGGATAAATGATGTACAAAAATAATAATAGCAAATAATAAATAATGGTGGGTCCTATCCATCAGGTTATTTTCACTTTTAAATAATTGGATTATGTCATCAATAAAACTATACTAAATGGTGTCCTCTAAGGACATCATCATCCTTAATGAAACTGCTATGGATACAGAAAAGACTCTCCTTACCCAACTCTAATACATTAAATTGGGGGAACACAAAATATTGTAGTAATTCAGAGTAAGTTTTTCTTACATTATAAAACACAGAGATATTTTATATTTAGACCCAATGAATTTTGCTATTTTCCAACAGATTTTTGGCATAGATGAATTTAGCAATGTTCCCATTTCAATGTTGATTTAAGTTTGTGATGACAGATAGTGACAAAATAGACACTAGCACATGAATCACAGAAAACATGTCATTTCATTTGTCTGTGCTTTTATTCACGTAGTTCAGGTCATTCATATTTTATTTTTATATTTTTTAATATAAATATATTTTAAAGTGTGTTATATTTTCTTATTATTTATCACCATGAAATACTATTTTATTATAGCATTTCTATAATAAGTATTTATTATTTTAATAAAAATAACAAAATACATATGACATAGTATAAAATCTGCAAATGCTTGCTTGTAACATGTATCTTTAAATATATTTATTTAAAACATGTTGTGAAATACACTTTACCAACCACCATTTTTATATAGTTACATTAAAATTGAGGGTTTTAAAAAGAATAAATGTGATCAGAAAAATTATTTCACTTTTCTTTTGCCTGAGATAATTCTTGAGATTTAAAAACTCTTTTTTGAATATGAGATTGAGACCTCTGTCACAGTATTGACTTACTATACTCTGATTAATTTAGAGAAAAATTAGTTCTGTGCATATTCTGAGAGATTAGATGAAATGTGCTGTCGGGGCTGTGGGAAAAAGGAGCCCTTCTCTGCTGGAGGGAGTGTAGACTCTCGCAACCACTGTGGAAATCAGGGTGGAGATTCCTCAAAAAACTAGGATTGGAGGTCCCATTTGACCCAGTGATTCTCCTTCTGGGTATCTTCATACAAGAATTAAAAACACTGTACCACAGCAATATCTGTGCACCCAGATTTATGGCAGCACAATTTGTAATAGCTAAATCTTGGAAATAATCCAAAGGTTGATCAACTGAGGAATGGATAAAAAAGGTGTGTTTTCTTTTTTCTTTTTATACAATGTGGTTTTCTGTACAATGGAGTACTACTAAACCAGAAAGATGGATAAACTAGAGACTTTCATAGGTAAATGGATGCAACTCAGGAGCAAACTCATAAGTGAAATAACCCAAGTGCATATGGGCAAATACTGTATTATTTCTCTGGTGTGAGAAGCTGGAAGAGTAAATAAGATCCAAAGTATATGATAAATACTGTAAGATGGGAAGAAAATGTTTAAAAGGAAAAAAAATGAGGTGGAAAATGGAATAAAGAAAGAAAAAGATATATATATATATATATATATATATATTGTTCACACAATTAAATGCCTATATCTTGTGCTGAGTAACTAATTTAAAGATAATAATATACAATGTATTAACCACTGTTACCTTGGTATTATCTTGTTTTGAAATTTTATTTTTTTCTTTAAAATTAGAAACATAATTTAAAATAAGAAATTTGAGCAGTGAAATATAGTTTGCCACCAGTGCAAGAAAATAAATGGATATATCTACTGGGGTGGCTATAGGGTAATAGGATTATTATGTATTTGGTTACTGAAAATATGCATTAAATAAACTAATTTTGTTACATTTTTATTTAAACAGTTACTTAAGTATCCCAACTCCAAAAATAGCAACAGTATAAACTAAACCAGGTGTGGTGGTACACATCTACAATCCCAGCACTTGGGAGGTTGAAGCAGGAGAATCATTGTGAGTTTGCAACACGCCTGGGATACAAAGTAAACTCAAGGTCAACCTGAACTGCATAGGGAGACCCTGCCTCAAAATAAATAAAGAGACATAAAAAATAAAACTAGATAATAATATTGTGGTGCAAACAAAATTATTTCAGTACAGAGCTAGATTTTTATTACTTCTTGAAAACTCATTGTAATAGAAATAAATTCAAAGAAAGAAATTCCCACTAACATTCTGAAGTCACTTAGTTTGTAGTCTGTGTCTTTTGCAAGTAGCATTTACCTGATGGAAATGATTACACTACAGTGAAGGAAGAAACTGGTCTAATTTAGCAACTGTTATTAGTATTTTATTGGCTAATAGAAGCTCAAAATTTCTCTTTTTGATGATTTAAGCTAATCAGATTGATTTTTTTCCCAATAGATTTTAAAATGTGGCTTATGAATTTATTTCCTCCTTATTTTTAGAGAGCTGTGTATAGTCAGCCAGTCACTAAAATTTTGAGCCAATATTCAATTGACCAAGTCAGTTTAAGTATGAGTAAAGTAACTATAAATCCTTTTCTGTTCTTCAGCTATGTTATGTAATTTTGCACACATGGCCTGCTTCTCTGTTTAATTTATAAATGCAACTTTCAAAATTGTAAAGTTGGAACCAGAGTTAAATAAGAAAATGAACATGAAGGTACTTGATTCAGTATAAGTGCATGACAATAATTAATATAATTGAAAATTAAAGTAATATTTATTGTTTTAAATAGTGGAATTATATTAGAGAATATTTTGCTATCCTGGAAGATTTTTAGCTGTATTTATTCAGTAAACAGTAATGAAGCTTTCCAAAGAACCCAGCAGCATGTGACAGTATTATGATAAACACAGAAATCAGAAACTGGCCTTTTCTCCCTTCTACCCGTACATTCAGCAGAACCCTTTAATCAATTACACATTAAAATTATTTGTTTTGTGAACTGACCATTAAACTATCTCCAAGAATTAAAAGCATAGGCTTTATTAAGAGTGACCATTATTATTTTTACAGCTCAAATATTGTTATGGTTTATATATTGTGTCAGCTTGGGGAGTCTAGAGGTTTGCCTGAGTGACTCAGCACGAAGCCAGGGTGCTTACTTTGTACACATCCTGAGCCTGTGGAAGAGGAGGGCATGGAGACTGTGTGAGAACTACATGCCCCCTGGGTGGGGGTAGGCTGTTTACAATGTAAGGGAAGGAAAGGAATGGCTGCTTGCCGCCATTCCTCCTTTGTGGTTGTTTTTGCTGTGCTCTGCTGCCATGAACATTTGCCCTCTGCCATGTGCCACTCTGCCTCTGAACCAGCCAAGTATGGACTGAAACATCCACAAACTGTAAGCTAAATAAACCTTTCCTTCCTTCATTTTGGGCATTGGGTATTTTGTCTTAGCAACGAGAAAAAAGTAACCAAGACAAATATATTATATAATAAACATAATACTAAATAGGCTATCTTTAGTTAACATGGTATGATAGAAATTTACAGTGAATGCTTCAATTAAAAAAAATGTTAGAGTAAGATAAGTAGCCTTTCCTCTCCCTCAGAACACTTCCCCTCTCCTCAAACATGCTTTCACATCATTTCTGCCATTTTCAGAACCTGTTCTGGAAATTCTCTTTTATGTCTTTAGAAGATTTGTTAAAATCTATGTTGAATAATGCTACCTAATGTCAACAATGAAAAGACTCATAAAAATATTAGGTTTTACCATCTTTCACTTTATTCAACAGATCTGGCACTTCTGGATTTTCCACCAAAGTAAAATAATATTGAAATGTTAAAGTTCTGAGTTTATTCAGTGAGGTACCCACAACACTGTAACCAGAAGATACTTACACAAACTATTGATGGATATAAAAATAGGAAATGCTGTGATGAAAGAAAACCTGGAAATCATAGACTAAGGAAGAAGGTAGAAAAGTCTCTCTGTTCTCCTTGAGAAAAGCATACTATATCCACTAACGTGTTTTTCTGTGTGAATCTGAAGAGTAGAAGTAAATGTGTCAGGAAAAAGGACAAGAGTCTGCTGATTAATTCATTGACGTAGAAACAGTAACTGATGGTAGTGACTACTCTTGGATGCTGTCAACTTATGTACCTTTTTCATTATCCTGAACAATGATTTTGTATCAAAAATATATGGTCTATTTTTATTTTATAAGCACTAAGAACAGATATTCTGAATTTTCTTGATGAGCTGATTAATGACTTCAAATTTCAAAATAAGAGTAGTTTTTTGGGGGGCTGGGGATATAGCTCAGTGGAATAAGCGCTTGCCTAGCAAGCACAGGGTCCTGAGCTCGATCCCCAGTACCGCAAAAAAAAAAAAAAGAGTAGTTTTTTTAATGCTGAATTAAAAAAAGGAGGAGAGACTTTATTTTGAAAACAGAAAGAAAAGAAAAACAAATGAACAAACATTCCCTGAGGACAACATTAGGATTAACAGCTAACTTCTTATCAGATATACTGATGACAGGACCAATGAATAGCAAATCTAAATCACGAGGGAGAAAAATATTGTCCTCTTGACAGAAATTGTAACCAGTGTAGAACTCATCCCGAATGTAAGAAGAAATATATTTATGTGAGAGTGATAAGACACAGTCAAGAATAAAAATGAGAATATGAGAAAGAATATAATGAAGACTGGATTTGAGGTCTTGCTTTGTTAGGTACCAATGTTTTATAGTGGGAAATTTATGAATCTTCCAAAAGTATTCATTTCTGTACATACAAAATAATTGCGTAGTGCCAACACTAACAGATTTCATATTTGAAATCTGAATATGGTCCATTTATTTGGTTTAAAATTAGTATATTTCACAATATTTTTTCATGATGTTTTTCTTATTTTGTTCTCCATGGTATGGGCTGTTCTTCTTACAGTTCTGTAGAGGGCTGGGGATACAGCTCAGTGGAATAAGTGCCTGCCTGGCAAGTGCACAGACCTAAGTTCAATCCCTAGTACTGCAAAACAAACAAACAAATTTACAGTTCCGTAGAAATTGTGTTCCAAATGCAGAAATATAATTATTGTGCTTTGGGAAGATATGTGTTTTCTTCTAAGCTGCTGGACAATGTGTTATTTCCAGAGGAAGGTGTATTTTTTACTTTCAGAATGATGAAAAATTTGGGTTTTTTTTTTTTTTTTAGTCTATCAATCTGCATCTTATTTGAATGGCAAAGTTCACATCAAATTAACCTTCACATCAAATCTACTCTCTTTCTCCATGGGTTTCTGCTGAATAACACAGACATTTCTTAGCATTTGATTGTGTGGTTACAAGTTAAATGCAACTTATTTTTTACTCTTATAAAGGCAAGCTGACACAGCCTTTCATAATACTACATAACAGAAAAATTAGAGCAAATTGTACTTGAAATTTTTTGAAGAATTTTAGTTTTAGTTTCAAAATTGTTTTTATAAAGTTTGCCATTATAATACTTGATGAAATTAAAATAAGGAAAACCTTTACAAATGATGCTAACAGTTGGTTGCTAATTTTAGGAGTTCCATTAAATTCTTTAGAACACAGAGCTATGCTAATTAAATCAGTTTGCTAGAACTGCCATAAAATTTTTCATAGGCAACGTGGCTTAAACAGATGTTTATTTTTTCATAGTGCTTGAGGCTGGAAATCCAAGACCGTGGTTCTACAAAGATGGTCTTCCTTTAAAGACCATAGCGAATGGTCTGTTCCACGCCTCGCTTCCTGGCTTATGGCTGGCTCGGTTTTACCGCTTACTCCTCTTGTGCTGTCGAACACAAGCACCTCTATCTTTCCCTGTGTCCAAATTCCCTTTTGTATATAAATGAATCACATTGGATTAGGACCCACCTTGATAGTCTAGTTTTCACTTTACCGTGTTGAAATTTGACCCTTAGGTTACTTTCTGAAGTGAGAAGAGTAGAACATAGACATGAATTTGAGAGAGGGAACACAATCAGACCGTAACATCAATACAGGTAAAATTATTTACTAATTTTTCATGTGACACAAGCAAGACAATCCACCTTGCTTGTGGGAAATAGTTTTTTTTCCTTTCTCAGGTACAGGCCCAAGTGATGTTTTTTAACAGAAGTAGTATTTGAACAAGTTATAAGAGTTATAGATGAGTTCTAGGTATAGAAGACAATGTGATACTACCTCAAATTTAAAATCTCCCTTGCTTTCATTAGAAATTGATTGAAGGCTCCAGGAATAGTAAAGACAGTTTTAATTTTTGCATAAAACTTTTATATGACTTATTTTAAAATATAGTTATACTTAAAACATATTTTCATATAGAATTAGTATTATATTCTTTTCTTATTTGTATCTCCTGATTAGTTTGATTATGGTTCATAAATATACACATTTTCTATATATTGCTAAATTTCGCTGTATTATTCACACACGCTCAGTGGAAGCAACTCTGCCTCCATTGTACACATATATATTTCCATGAAAAATTTATAATCTTCAATGTTTTAATTTACATATATTCTTCCTCAAAAGATGTGCTATGGGAATTCAGTCATACTGTTATCCATACTGTTAATTTAGTTTCCATTTACACTTATCAAATGGGCACTTCTTACTCTGTTTTTTTTTTTTATTTTAAAGAGAGTAGTAGTAAATAAGGCACAAACAAACAAAAAATAGAACAATAACATCTTACCAGTATCACGAATGTAAACAAACCAAAGCAAGAACATTTAAAATGATATAGCTTACTTTTAGCAATTAAAATTTCACCCAGGTTTTTGATCAGTTGGAAATGTACATTTTCAGTTCACACTCCACGCTGTTAACTCCATGTCTCTCTGTATCGCAGGTTTGAATTCCTGCACAACTCACACCTTTCACACTCTCTGTTCGAGTAACCGTTCCTTACAATGTTCAGTGCGAAACCTCTTTTGTACATTACCCACCCAGCTAGATAATACAAACAGGTGTATCTTGCTTGTGAGTTTTTGAACACTATAATTTAAACATTTCAAAATTTATTTTATTCAGCAATTTTTCCTACTAAAATCCATGTTGCACATATTTTTAATGAGAAATACTTTAGAAAACATAAATGTATATTCTAAAATTTTACAAAAGTTAAAAAAACTTTCCATTTTTGCCAGGCAGCGAGGATAACTAATGCACAGTACTTTGTAGATTTATGACTTAAGCGGAATAAGCTTAGATTTCTGAGAACTCTATTTATAACTCTACAGTCTTGTCATGAAGAGCAAAACAAATATAAGTGAATGAAATTATTATCGTTAAGAATTTAATCCTGTACTTTGAAGGCATTAGAACTCTATCTTCTGACATTATAGTAATGAAACCAATTTATCCTTCTATCTGATTGGTAATGACAGATTAGTAATTATGTCTCCATTTTTTGTGTCTCCTTACATTGAAGAATATTAATTATTTCTGTAAAAGGTCACAAATGTGTCCATTTTAACTGGGCTATTATAGATGTGGGATTTTAATTAATACATCTTAGGAATTATATGTATCATTCATTCAATAAATGGGCAATCAAGTAGCCCTATTAACAAAAAGAGGTCATGCCTAAAATTGGTTTGATAGTCTCATAACACATAGCTTCAGAACAGGAAACGAACTTTTTATTTGTAACATCTAAAGGATAAATTTTGAAAAAGAAGCCTACATTTCATGTACACATTTTACATACAAAAAGTATATAAGTAATCACTGACAGATTTTTATTCAGTTCCCCAGAGAGTCACAATACCAACAAAAATAATGGTAAATTAAAATAAATGCTTTTTTTTTTGTTGTTGTTCTTTTTGAGACAAGGTCTCACTGTGCAGCTCCGGCTGGCCTTGAACTCACTTCGTAGCCCCTGCTGATCTTGAACTCATGAGCATCCTCCTGCCTCAGCCTCCTGACGGCTGGGATTACAGGTGTGCTCCACCACATCTGGCCCAAAACAAATGTTTTCAGATGAACAGGTTTCCCTGTAGCACTACCTTATTTTTCTGTGTTTATGCATAGCCTTCATGGATTTTTAGACATAGATTTATCTGCAGCTGAAAAGGACTAGTTAAATAAATTTAATAAAGATTGTACCTCCCATGTCTGGAATTGAATCATACCTTGGTTACTCAATATAGTGAAAGTAGTATAAACTCAGTGGAAAAAGTAGAAGTAGAAGCACTGTTCTCATAATGTTGTATTATTTACATGAGATAATTTATGTGAAACAAAGCATTGGTTATGACGTGAACTCAAGTATCTGTGCCTCCCTGCTGCATTTTCTGCTCCCCCAAATGGTAAAAACAGGCTCACCAAAAAATCTATTGTACAAAAATAGAAGAACCTACATTTTATTACTTAGTAACTTTTAGTTCTAAGTAATATCTCTTATGGTTTGTGTATAGATGTCCTGCAAAACCTCATGCAGTCATAATGGGGGCTTTTCTGAGGTGGCTGTATCTAGAGTGTGTGATGCTTGGATTAAGGGTGTGTGATTACTAAATCAGTCCACTAATTGGTTTGGCTTGGTGCTGGCTAGAATTTGGGTGTGAGTGCTCCGCGACCCCAGCGCAGGTAGCCTACATTAATTATAAGGGGCAGAGAGATTGCACTCTGGGCTGCTTCCTGCTGTGGACTATTTCTTCTCTGCGTTGCCTCTCTGCCATGCCACTCCCCCTTGGAGCCAGCCAACTATGGACTAAAACCTCTGCAAACTGTGAACTAAATAAACCTCACCTCCTTTAACTCTGGATGTTGGGTATTTTGTCTTAGCAACAAGTAAGTGAGGCAATATCTTGTATTTTATGTGCCACTTGATTAGAACTTAACTTTCTACAGAAGAATTTTTATCAGTATTCAATTACTTATTATCACTGAATTTTGACCAATGGGCTCATGTCTTTGATTACCTCTGTGTGTGTGTGTGTGTGTGTGTGTGTGTGTATTTAGATAATTTAATTTTGCCTGCCAAGTAGATCAGAAAAACACATAACTTTTACTGCACAGTAATATGGTAAATTTTAAGGAGTATAACAATGTAATTTTTTTAAACTTGGAAACTCTTAAACTATCTTTTTCTTGGTAACTATCTCAAAATGAAATGACTGTCAGCAGGATGAGGCACATGCCAGTATATACTGCCAGCTTGGGATAGTTCATATCCCAAGACATTTTTAGACTTGTCTATATGCCAATCTTGAGAAAAATCTGTTACAGAGTTTTGCTTTGTACAGAAGTGAATTCTGTTGAGATATTTTGTCTTAACTATTATAAACCAATTGCATTTAAAACCTAGGCCAAGTAATCCACCTTCACAAATAATCTTAGTATCTTTTGGGTTATTTCATATGTACATATGAAATATATATATATATATATGTGTGTGTGTGTGTGTGTGTGTGTGTGTGTGTGTGTGTGTTTTCAGGTATAAGATAATATAAGCATATACTATAATAACTTCAATAATTAAAATGGCACCTAAAATTACAAGTGGAAAACACTCACTGTTTTTACGTGTGTGGTCCTCATTATATACGCTGTACACTTATTCACTCTAACAACTTGTTCTGGAGGTTAAAATATGGCCAAGTAGCAATAATGTTTTATATTGCATAGAAGAAGCTTATGTTTTTATGCTTTTAGTCACTGTACACTAAAAAATGCTTATTTTTATACCCTTTAAATTATCAGAGTTAACACTTAACTGAATTGCAGAGATTTATAGGATGACTTTAGCAAGCTGTGCATTTTCAAGAGTGATTGCAGGTAGATATTCATGAAAACAATATTTAGAATGCATAATTTCCCTGATATACTACCTATTTGAAGTATCTTTAGTACGCAGAAGTGTTTCTGATGTGTAAAAGTATTCAAATAAAATGAGTCTAACAATTTTTAAAGATTTTAAATAAAAAAGATAGACTAAATCTTGAACAAATAACTTCAAATATGAATTTTCTGAGAACTTTCCAAATATGCAAAACTTTACTGTAGTTATTGCATTGTTTTAGTGATTGTAAGCAAGCCATGCCTACGTGATCAGAGAAGCATTTAATTAGGACGGTAGGTACTGGAGTCAGGACATTGTTCTTTTCTTCTGACGTTGCAATTTCTAAAAATTCTCAGCATGCTTAGACCAAAGACTAATGCTTTTAACCTAACACTGTGTACCTTATTTGCTCCCATGGGCTTTACTGATGATTCTGTATTTACTGCATTATTGAATTGCTGCTTTTTGTCTTTAATCTCTCCCTAATAACACTGCTACAACTGTGAATATATCATCTCCTATTATATATTTTAGAGCTTTTCAAGTTTTGAAATTTTTGAAGTATTAATTGGTTTGATTACCTATGTTTTGGTATGAATGCATGTGTGCATTTTCACTATTTTAATGTGTGCAACACATTTTAATATACATAAACATAGGGGAATGATTACTACAAATAAGTCAGCATATTCATGCCCTGCTATATTTATCTTTTCTGTGTATGCTTTTGGTAAGAGCATCTGCAAACTCTCTCAGCAAACTTTTAAGCTATTTTTTAATATTCATAACTCCATCTCGTGATACACATTCGTGTCTAGCCATTTACCGCATATCACCAAGTGAGTGTATTATCTGACCTATTTCATTCCACTTCCTCCCTCTCCTACTCCTGGTAACTACCATTTTTCTCTAACTTTAGCTCCTCAAATTGTAAAAATTACACATGCACATGAGCAATCTTTGTTTTTTTGTGTGTGCTTCATTATACTTAATATAATGTTTTCCAGACTTCATCCACATTTTCATAGTGGCAGAATTTCCTTTCAAAAGATTAAATGATATACTACTGGATTTGTATACATCGCAGTTCTTCAGCCACTCACACACTGATGTGGGGGTGGGTTGTTTTCTTTGTTGGATATGATAAATAAGCAAGAATGAGTGTGGGAAAGTGAGTATTTACTATATATGTAATGTCAAATTAATTTCCTATATACGTAAAGCTGATTAATCACTCAGTCTTCTAATGTTTATACTTTGAACGGCTCTAGTGGTGTGTGTGTGTGTGTGTGTGTGTGTGTGTGTGTGTGTGTGTGTGTGTCCTTCCCTCTGACCTACATTCCCAGCTTTATATTAAGTTTTAATTTTTACACAGTTGTGTTGCTTTGCCCAGACTAGGCTAAAGGTCACAATCCACCTGCCGCAGCCTTCAAGAGTACAGAAATAACCGAAGCACACCATCAAACCCAACATATTTTAGTTTTTGAGGAAGCGCCAAACTATGTACCATAGAAGGTTTATGGTGCTGCAACAGTGTACAAGGTTTCACTTTTCCCACCTGTTGGTCAACACTTCACCTCTCTCTTCTAATAATAGCCATCCTAAGCAGTGAGAGGTGCTTTCTCATTAAAATGTTGATTTTGCATTGCCTTGACCTTGAACACCTTTCCATATCACTGTTGACCTTTTGTGTGTCTCCTGCACAAAAGCACCAATTCATAACCTTTGAACATTTTAAAATCATTTGTGTTTAAGTTCCTTATATATTTTGAATGTCCACTCCCTCATGTATATGGATTGTGGGTATTTTCTCCCAATTAATTAAATTTTTTAACTTAAAAAAATTAAAAACTAACAAAAGAACAATGAAGACAAAATCAAACACTTGACCAATTAATTTGATTTTAATTTTTATTGCTGTTTGTTTAGCAGAGCAGAAGCTTTTTAAATTTGATGTAGTCCTTGTTTATTTCTGCTTTCAATGACTGAGGCTATAGTGAGCTATTCCAATATTATCGCTGAAGCCAAAATCAAAAGCTTTTCCTCTGCCTTCCTTCTAGGAGCATTATGGTTTCACATCATAGGTTTAGGCATCACATTCATTTTGAGTTGGTTATCATGCATATGATTAGTATATAGATTCATAATTCCAACACTCAGGAGGCCGAGGCAGGAGGATTGTTGTGTGCTTAAAGCCAGCCTGCGCTACAAAATGAGTTCAAGTCCAGCCTGAACTATATAGTGAAACCTTGTGGCAAAATTATAGATAGACAGACAGACAGAGAGATAGATAGATAGATAGATTCATTTTCTCTTTTTTGGTATGGAGATAACCAAGCACTCATTGGCATTTTTCACACTACCGTTCCCTTTTCTTTGTCCCAGTTTTTGGAAGTAGGTCCTATTCATTCTTCAAATGTAGACACAAATGCTCATTTCTCGGAAATGAATTTGAGGGGCTGTGTGGTAAGTATAAGTTATTTTTCTCTTTTATCCTCCACATAACTTGTATTTTCTTGCTCACATTTAATTGGAATCTTAAATTGCATATCCAGTGCAATGGATAATTTATAAGAATAATAACCGTTATCATGCTGGGCATGCTATCCTTGGAGTATAAAATGATCCCTGACATACAATGGGTAATGAGAAACATCTGATGAACTTAATGAAAATCTGAAGTTCAGGTTTATTTTTCAGTCATGTGCAATGTGGATTCCTAGCATTTTCAAGATGAGGTCATGCCACCTTATGTTTGCAGTGATGCAGGAGACGGGCCAACAAAGTCAGGGCTAGAGGAACTGTGGTGTCCCAAAGATTATAAATTGTTTTTTTGAATCATTTATAGGGGAAAGAATGACAGTCTTTTAAAAGCTGTTTCTTCTTATGTCTGTCTTAAAGTTGTTTGCCAGTAGAAAATTGAGTTTATATTACATTATGAGCCTGTAACATCTTTATTTAATTCACTGTGCAATCTTTAATCAAATAAGTAAGTGCATTATTTAGTTCCAAGATTGTACACATCTCTTCAGTTGGAATGTTAACTCTGGAGGAAAACATATCTAATAATGTATAGAAGCGCAGGCCAATTTTACTTTTCATCATCCTCGTAGCCTTTAAAAACTAAAATCTAATTTATATCTTGTTGCTTATGTTCAGCAAATACGTTGTTTTAGAAATTATAGCTGTCCGCATCAATGTATGCATGTTCATGAAAAAAATATTTGGCCAAACAGTTTGAATCTTCAAATTGGTTCTACAATCAATTTTAACAATATGTTAAAAGTTTTAAGTGGAGACTATTTAAAATGTCTGCCTGAAATGAAAACTTTTATTTTTTTTCCATGAAACCTTCACATATTTCTTATGCTTTAGAAGATGACAAATTAGAAAACTGCATACAATATATGTCATTAGATTTGGAAATTTAAAGAAATGATTTGGAAAAAAATTTTCTGGTAAAATCATACTCACTGTTGGGCGAGAAAGACTGTAAGCTAAATATCATAACGAGCTGTCCTGTTGTCAGAGAGCACCGAACGTGATCGGAAAAGGTCAGTATAATTATACACGTCCTCTTTAAGTCAAAAAATTATCACAAACTAGAAACAAGAGTGAAGAAGCACCATATGGTGATAGTTGTCTGTGGTTTCTGCACAGAACACCCAGCTTATTGGTTTAGTGTAATTCTGGGTGTGGATGAGAGATTTACCCAAGGGGGAAGACCCACTCTGGTCATGTTGTCATCAACCAATGGGGTTTGCGTGGAATAACAAGGAAAAGAAGGAAATCTTGCTTCTGCTTCTTTGGAGTTCTCGCATCCACCATTGCCTTTGGATGTGCGTCTCCAGGCTTCCAGAGCAGATTAGTAGCCCTCTAGCTGGAAACGTTCCCTCTAACTTCCCAGTACAGATTCCAATGGGACTTTGCAGGGCGCTCCAGGTCTTCCACCTTTGGCTGGTTCCTCATGCTCCCCAGCGCTCCGACAGCTCCTTTGTATACTTCCACACCCGTCTGCTGGCAGCTATTGTAACTCTACCTTGTAAAATATGCCTAGAAAATCTGTTATTCTAATAAGTTCTAACTTATACATACCATTAAAAATCTTAGATCCAAATCCTACCTCTATGGCTGGCTGAAAACTTTGGACAAGCAATTAATTGTTCATTTCTTATCTTCTTGATCTGTTAAGAATGAATAATTCAAACAATCCTAGTTTGTCAAATTTTATACAAGATGCTGAGATTTTGTGATAGCAAATAATGTTTTCCAGTAGTGGAACTGAAGACGGGGAATTTTAATATGTCAGTGTTTATATTACACTGACATATTAAAATATTTTTCTAACCTTTATAGCTTCTTTCCAGGTGTGCTATTCACAAAAGGGGATGTTAATTTTAGAAAATATAGCCTCTTTCTTTAATTTTAAAATAGTACATAATTGAAGAGTCCTACTTGCCTAGCATACATAATTGAAGATAGAAATCTTAAAATAAATATTTCTGGATTTTATTTATCATGATTTAATATCAAGACTTATTGCAAAGCAGAGTAAATTAAATCTGTTCTGAAAATACAAAAATGTATCTTTCTGGCCAAGTTTTAAATGATTAATGTTTATTGTAAATAGGAAAAATGGTGTTTAGTGAACTATGTGATTTTTTTCCCTTGACTATTGTGGGGCTAACACGTGTTTGTTGAATAAATGTTTATCATAAGAAATAAGGTATTTTAGAAGTAAAACATGTTAAGACACTGAGGCACTAGTAAGAGTTTTCAAATATGCATAGAAATGATCAGTATGAAGAAAACATGGTAGTTACCACAGAACTGCTGTACTGGGTTTCTCTGGCAGTTGAGAAAGTATTCAGAGTTGAGTATGGGGCCCTAGAAATTAGTTTGGCTGTTGGATAGGGCCTTGTTCCCTTCAGGAAAACAAGAGGCAATGGTGGTGAGGCAGAAATATTTCACTTCATGGAGCCCGGGGTAATGACAAAAAGGAAAACTATGGAAAATTGAAGAGTATTTTTATCTTGAGAGAAAAAAGTATTCATGCTGCCAGTTAGATGTAGTTCTACTGTATTCTTAAGACACAAAATACTTAGTAGTTACATTAGGGACTATCTGGACAAAGACTTGGATTTTGAAGACACTTAGGGATTGTCATAATTTTCTTGAAATTGAATAATTTAGACCACTGGTTCTTAAAACTGTGATCCCTGGATCAATAGAATCAGTACTACAGTGAAACATAAAATCATGGACTCTTCCCCAGATCTAATGAATGCCAAGTTCAGGAGATAGATGCAAGCTTCTGCTTTGTTACGTGTGCTCTTGGCAACCCTGTTGAACTCTGGAGTTAGAGCCTCACTGCTATAAAGGCCTTAGGTATGTCAAAGGCAGTCTAGTGTAGAATTATTAAGCCTTAAGTGTGTTTCCTCAGAACTTCATTTGTTCATCTTGTTGTATCTAAAGTACAACATAATGGCCAAAGAAAGGAAGATAAATACTAGGCTATAATCTTATATATGAACCAAGGCCAAATGATCTATTTGCAAGATTTTTAACTGGAAGCCACTTAGCTCATTGTTATTAGGAATAATAATTTGCCAAGTAAGAAAACAGTGTGGGAAGAAAGTAAGCAACAGAGTGGAAGATAATTACAAACAAGCACAACTATTATCAAAACATCTTTTACATAAGCACAATGTAGCAGGATGGGTCAAACATGCTAGAAAGACTAAGGGAAAATAAGTAAAATTTCTTCTCTAACACTAGAAATTATGAAAAGGAAAGTAAATATAGAATTTGATGAACAAATTAGCATATAAGATTCTTTCAAGATCATGTATTTTCATTAACAGGCAAGTAATTCAGTAGTAATTTGATAGGCTCAGTTTGGGCAAAGTTATCAAGAATTTTAATATCATGTCACTGAGACATAATAATGTGTAAAGAATACATCTGGAGGAAGTAGAAGCAAGGGTTGAAGTCAGATTTGTGTCCGTGTTTTGATTACATATTACTGATATAATGAATTTGTATATGGAGAGAGAAGACAGGAAGGAGCAAGGAGGAGTGCTACTGGGGGAACCCAGGAAAGAGAGAAGAACCCATTGGAGTCAGTCGCGATGACACGTATTTTATATGCACCATGTCACTGAACACACCTACATTTCCCAAAGTCAAGAGGAATTATGTCATATCAACATGATGCCTAATATACAGATATAAAGGTAAAAAGTCATAAAAGCAAGATATCAAATTGTGCATAGAATTCTCAAGTAAATCATATGATTTAATACCCAATGAAATCATTCTCAATTAAATCATTTCAATGATTTAATACACAGCATTGCATTACAAATAGAATTGTCAAATTACAAATAGAATTATTAAAATGAATATATATATGGGACAAAGACTAAACATGAATTCAGCAAGTCACACAAAGATGACAAGGGCTCTTTTAAAGAGAAAATAACTCAAACAAAATCATGAGCCAAACAACATAAAAATAATAAAAATTATACAGAATTTCAAAACAAGGCAATGGTTGTTATATTACATATTATCTTCAACATGGTTACTCAGATAACCAGATATAGGCATGTAAGTATATTGAAGGGAACCATTAATGCTTAAATGTTTTTTCTTGACTAACTTTGCATACTTATATCTAGTAATCTGAACAACTAATTTGAAGGCAACAGTATGCACTATAACAAGCACTGCTGAATTTCTACTGTCTTATTTAGTGAAGCTCTATATCATTTTTAATTCTTTTTATTACTTTTGTTGTCTTTAATTGTTTGATCAATCTTGCATTCTTACATCTGGTAATCTGAGCACTTTTGTTGAAGATAATAGCATGTATTCTAACAACCATTGTTAATGACTCTCATCTTGTTTTGAAATCCTCTATGGTTTTTATTGTTTCTGTATTGTTTTGTTTGTGTCTTCATTGTTGTTACTGCTTTTTTCTCTTTAAAATAAAAATTAAAAAAGATGATCATGTCAGACTGCTTTGAATACTTGTATTATAATAAAATTATTACTTGTGTTTAGCATAGTGTTTACTGGGGCAGCCTCTTTTTTTTTTTTTTTTTTTTTTTTTTTTTTTTTTTTTTTTTTTTTTTTTTTTTTGTCTTTTTGAGACGGGTCTCACTGTGTAGTTCAGGCTGACCTTGAGCTCACTTTGTAGCTCAGGCTGGTCTCAAACTCACAAAGATCCTCTTGCCTCTGCCTCCTAAGTGCTGGGATTACAGGTGTGCACCGCCACGCCCGCTCTGTGGCAGTCTTTAGAGCCTGACACACGAATGAGTACTGGAGAACCTCTCGGAGCCTATGCTTTCTCCTATAAAATAGTAATAAAAGTTGTTTATCTCACATGAGGAGTAAACAAAATAAACTACATAGAGTAAAATGTAGTTATGAACTCAGTGCTGTAATTAATAAATACTGCATGTGATAAAATTATCTAACCTTCACAAAAGTATAAAAATTATGTCATATAAAATTAATAATCATTAATGTATTTGAGTCTAAAGATATTTACAATATAATGACAGATTCCTTTTAAAAATTGTTATGCAGTACTGCAGACTGACCCAGGATCTTCACATTGAGCTACATCCTCTGCCCTCTTTTAAATTGTCAAATGTGCAACAGGTCTTGATAAGTTTCCCAGACTAGGTTCAAACTTAAACTTTCCATCCTTAGCTTCCTAGAGTGCTGGAACTACAGATAGGTACTGCCATGCTCTTCTTATAATGATAGGTTCTTTAACAAAATTTAGTAAACTCAGCTTGGGTTATAGCTCAGTGCTAGGGTGGTGTCCTAGCATGTGCAAACCCCTGCATTCAATCTCAAGCAGCAAAACAAACAAAAACAAAACAAAAAAATAATAAGTAACAATGTGAAAGAAAGGTAATATTTTATACCCAGAATATGAGTAATAATTAAGGCTACATGTAAAAGAATTAAATGGATGTTCAATTAGTGAGAGTGTGAGGGATCCAGAGGAAGGCGAGCTTGCATTACCTGCTAGTAGGGAAAGTTTCATTCAGGAAATTTCAGTACACAAGTCTTGTGCATTGATTATGAACATGACAAAACTGTTCCCGTAAGTAGAGTTCACCAAGCAAACAGGAAGGTTGAGCTGTTTACCCTTCTGCCATAAAGTGCTTTGTGGCTGATGTTATCCCAATAGAGGGAACCAAAACTATTAAGTTACTGTTGATGGAGCAGCACTGCTCTAGAAAGACTGACACCTTAAAAGGGGAAGCGACTACCTTCTCTGCAGATATTATGCGGCAAAGTTCAGAAGGGTTGTTAGACCAAGTGCTTGTAGATATGGGATATAGTTGAAAGCTAAAGGACAAGGGCTGGGGATATAGCTCAGTGGAATAAGCGCTTGCCTAGCAAGCGCAGGGTCCTGAGTTCGATCCCCAGTACCGCAAAAAAAAAAAAAAAAAAAAAAAGCTAAAGGACAAAATTCTAAGAAGCAATGTGTAGATCAAAGTGATCCTGCAGATGTTGGAATGAGACACCTGAAAATTACATTGTAGACGGGAATTGACCCTGAGAGGCGTCTTCTGCAGTTGGACAGCTATATCTCGGCTGAGAGATATGAAGATACATTTGCAAGCCGTGTTATATTTGAAAAAAATGTTGAGCATGCAGATTCAGAAGGCAATAATGAAGCAGTGCTGAGCTATAAATGCCATACAGTGAAGAAACAGCATGACCAGAACTCTTCTGAGGGAAAAGAAAGAGCAAAAGGTGTAGGTGGGGTGGAATGGCTGCAGATGAAGGGTAATTATTTCTCCTCCACACCCAACGCCATCTGTAGCTTTCTACATAGAGATGAAAATGAAGTTGTAACTCCAGCCTCAGAAGAACTTCTGGCGATATAAGAGCAGGAGTCTAGAGTGAAAGACAATTTAAACTTCATTTGTGAACCAGAGAAACCACTGGAAACAGAGGATTCTGTTCCGCCTATTGACATCTCTTCTGAGACAGAAGGTCCTGTTCATATGGAAACTCAGGAGAGTGCTTTAGAAGTTGCCAGAGCTTAAATCTTCCTCATAAGGATGAGTTAGAGGCCTGTACAAAAATGTGTTTTCATATAAAACAGTTTTCTGTGAAAAATTACCAATGATTGGGCAAGGTACTGAAGATATCATAGAAAACTTCATTTTGCAAATCACAATGTATCAAAGATATCCCATATAATAATTTAGGTATCAATTTTCAAAAATACTTTTTAAAAATTTTACTGCAGTAGCAATTTTGCTAAATATTAAGGAAATAGTATTTTAATTCTTTGAATCTAATGTCATAAATGCTTCCTTGAAAATTGTATCTTTTGTATCTTTGTATTCAATAAATATTTCTAAGGATCTAAAGAATGTACATATATTTGTTTTTAGTATATCTGTACATTTGACTCCCATTATATTCAAAGGCAATAGGAAAGAAGTGTGCTCAACTCATGTAAAATATACTGCTAATTTTTTTTTTTGCCTGTGACAAAATACCTGAGTTAAACAACTTTAAGGAGAAAAGGTTTATTTAACTTATAGTTTCAAAAGTTTCATTCCACGAACACTTGGACTCATTGTCTCTGGACGATGATGAGGCAGAACATCATGTCAGAAAACAAGAGACAGGAGAAACTGGCTCACCTCCTGGAGGACAGGGAGCACAGGGAAGAAGGGAAGGAAGGAGACAGAGAAAGAGAGAGAGAGACTGAAGAGAGAGGAAAAGGCTACGAAAAGGTTGTGCCATTCTGGCACACGTCCTTAATGAGATTCTTCCTCCAACTAGGAATAGAGATGTGTATAGCTAAAGCTTCCAGGAAATGCTGAGAGATCTGCAGCCATAACTGGAGAAGAATAAACTGATGAGAAATATTTTTAACACAGCGGGTACTCACATATTATATATGTACATGACAGAGTAGATTTGTATGTTACTTGTATGCTAACTACTTTTTCCAATAGGAACAAGAGAATTGCAGGTACAATGTCTCTGCCAGGTTCAAGCGGTGATAGGGATCTCCAAAATGAACAGCTGCAAACTCTGCAGGGGCGGCTGAGTTTTTCTAGTAGGGATTGTAAACGTTTCTGAAGAAAGTTTCTTTGCACCTTTATCTAATGAAGCACTTGGAAATTCTCTTTTGTTGCATGACTTTTAGAGTATCCCAGTATCCCCTGCATTGTAAGGTTGTTTTGAAGATACGATGGCAATAAAATCCTAAAACAATGAGTGTGTAGTAAACAAATGTAAGTTTTTAAATCCATATGGCAACAATTAATTGATCAGAACCTAGCTATTGAGCACCTACTTTGTGTGAGACACGGGTTACACGATTTACTTTGTATATTAAATTTTATATTAATATTAAATCACTATTGTAAAAAACTATCACATAATTCAAATTCCTTCCTTAGCTCTTAACATTCAGTTAGTTCAAGAACATGGCTTATAGAAATCCACTAAACTATACTTGCAGTTTCAATGCCACCTTATGTTCTGTGTGATGAATCACTAGTATTGTCTTCTTTCTAGGAAGAATGAAAAGTTTTACAACACTTTAGATACTTACTATGTCTTCTAGTCACCTTCTAACCTTGCCAGAAAATCCAATCAGCCTAAGAGCATTTTAATGTACCTATGTAAGTTCTCAGAATTTAAGATTAGGAGAGAAGCAGGTCCTATGACCTTCATAAGTAGTATTAGGTGGCTACTGTAGAAATGATGGAATTGCTTAATTTAGGATGCAATTTGATAGACTGTTTTGTAGCTTAAAATCAGATGCTCTAGTAGAGCCCACAGTGTGAGAAAGGTAACAGGCTATGCACTTCTAATGCAATAGAGTCAAACAAAATCATTTTGTCATCAGTGATCAGGAAGAGGTTGCCCTAGATGTTTTAGATTCCAATTTTTAATTTAACAGGAAATCTTAAGTGTGCAATAGTATAATGTATATACGACTCAGCTTTTTTTGTTTGAAGAAGAAAAGTGCAATATTTTACTTCACCTGACCTTGAGTCAAGAGCCTTAGAAGTACACGAAGAATCTGAATCTGAATAGATGGGGGTAATCTGAAATGAAAAAGAGGGTAGAACTGCTTTTAACGTGACCAGATGGTAATTTTTACTAGTTGGCAGTGTGCTGAAAAGCACATTTTCTCAAAGGAAAATATACATTACTGACTGGCACAACTAAATGTGTAAAAGCATCCAAAAATAGATAAAAAATTCTTTAACTTCGAAGTAAAGTTATGATAAACTTGTACAGTGTATGATTTTCTTTAAGGTGAAGATACTATCAAGACTAACTGTACAGTCAGAGATCATGGAAAAATAAAGGTCAAGGTGGTATCATGTAACATCTGGCATAATATTCCTCAAAAATTATATTATGTTCCTTCTACACCAGTTCAGAGGATAAATAATAAACTGGGTATAATACTTTAATAGTAACAACTTTCTTGATCTATGGAGATCTGGATCTATTTCACTAAATGGTATAATAAATTTTCTAAGCAGATTTTTGATATTAACTAAAATCCATTCATCACAGAGTAGTCCTAGGGAAGCCAACTAAGTTATTCACAAAACAACTCATTCTGGTTGTTTTTCCACATCAATACAGTTGTAAGAACAGTACCTAAAAACCATTAAAATTCACATGAAGAAGGATCAAAATACACAGATACTAATTACATTTTCTTAATTACTCTATGGATACTTCATTTAAAATTTTTAGCATGGCTACTCTGTTTAGACATGATAAAATTGCTTGACTTTTGGTAGATCAGATACATTCTTTAAAAAACAAAATAATATTTAAACCATTTTAGTAGTAGAATGCCTGAATATTTTCATCTGGAAATGACTGAAATATTTCAATGCAAAATTACAAGTGAAAATGAGGACACTCACATTTCAATAAAGTCTATCTGCATGGATTTTACGATAAAGAACAGGGACCTCTCATGATGTGTGCATAAAAGCAGTGTATGGTATTTTAGTAGGCCAGTAACTTTGTGTGCATTTTTTAAGAACTCACTGTTTAAAAAGTTATCCAACCCATTATCAGTTGATTTATCCTTCATTTTGATGTTCTAAGTAGTATAATAGCCCGGCTAGCTCAGTCGGTAGAGCATGAGACTCTTAAATAGTATAACAAAAATTAATTGCCCATCATGGTAATTTTCCCTTTCCACCACCTCTTCTCTTCCTCCTACTTTCCTCTCCTTCCCTCTGTTTTTTTTTTTTTTTTTTTTTTTTTTTTTTGCCACTTGTAAAAGCAGCAAGATATTTTCTCTTTTCTGAGAGTCCTGCTTGGAAAATTAACTTTAACTCAGGTTTAAATCTCTCCCTAAACAATATTTACCATTCACCAAAAAACTGAGAGCTTTGTAATACCTAGTAATATGACAGAAGCCTAAGTATTTTAAATGAAAATTTAGCAATTATTTATACAGTAACTACTTATTCTGGGAGGAATTGCAGCTTCTCTGATATACCCAATAAAGCACCAATACTAAAATTGTCTTTCTTTTCTGTATGCTGTTTTCTAAAAGCTGTTTGTATATATACACATCAGCATTGTATTTTTTTATTTTTAATTTATTTTAAAAATAAAAATAAGAGAAGGAAAACATATTAACAGACATCCATTTACAAAATAGCATAAGAACCATACAAACAATACAGAGTAATTCCTACCACTCTGTCTGTGACTCTGTATTGTATTGTTTGTGTATGTTTTTATACATTTAATTCTCATAAGAAATTTATGAAGAAGTTAACTATAAGGGCCAGTCACGTAGTTGGTAAGTTTTAGAAAACCTGCAATCATAACCCATGAGGTCTGACTTAGGTGTCAGTGTCTATCAGATACTGCCTGCCTAAGAAATTTGGAAGAATTTTCAACTTAATGATCATAGTAATATGTTATATATTGTACTGCTTTATTTAATATCAAGATAGTTATGGTTTATTTAAATAAGAATCCATTCAGCTAAAAACTTTAACTTCTGCTAATATTAGTATATTTCCCTGAAGATTAGGTAAATCACATTCACAGCATCATATTCATTTCAAAAGACATAAATGGGGTAAAATTTCATATATTGTACTGAAAACTATTCTTCCTGTAATTATCATAGATGTGTTGCATCATATTTTGTGTTTTGACACTAAATCCTGTGAAGTGACTTTATCTACCTGACAGATTCTCCTCTTATTTTAATTACAGTTATGTTGTTCTGCAGACTTTGTCTTGTCTCCATGAATAGACAGAGATGACAACTTTGGAAAACTTTCTTATGTCAGCTCAGTTTAACACTTGTTTTTTTTTTTTTTTAATACTTGTTATTGTACTAAAATACATGTAACATAAAAATTCACCAATAAGTCATCTTAACATGTGTAGCTCAGTGATATTAAAGTGCATTCATATTGTTGTGCAACAGTCATCAACATCTACCTACAGAACTCTTTCATCTTGCAAAACTGAAATTTTATGCATATTAAAAAACAACTTTTTGTCCACTTCTAACACTTGGAAACTGTTGTTCTATTTTGTAGCCCTGATTTTGACCATTCTAAGTACCCCATACAAATGAAATCATGTAGTATTTGTCTTTTAGTGATTGGTTATTTTATTTAGAGTGGTATCCTTAAGTTTCATCCATGTTGTATTTCATATCAGAATTTCAGTAATTTTTAAAACTACATGATAAGTTTTGTAAGTGCAAAATTTTTCTGACAGTCAACCTTCAATTAAAAAATTGGACTGTCTTTACATTTTATTATTGTGAATTATTCATAAACATGCATACACAAACATATTTTTGAAGTCCTGTTTTAAAAAGTTCAGCTGCTAGATCAAATGGTAATTTCTTTTTTACATTTGTTCAGAAAATTATATATTGTTTTCCACAGTGGCTGTACTATTTTATATCCCTACCAACAGAACAGAAGAACACTGCCTCCTTGCCAATAGTACTTATTTCCTGTACTTTCTTATTTCTCATATATATTTTAATAGTATGAGGTGGTATACTAGTTACCTTTTCTCAATGCTGAGACAAAATACCCAACATGCAAAGTTAAAGGAGGAAAGGTTTATTATAGCTCACAGTTTGTGGAGGTTTCAGTTCCTAATTGGCTAGGTCCCAGGCAGGGTGGCATGGCTGAGGAACATTACAGAGAGGAGTCCATGGTGAAGCAGGGCAGGCAGAAAGCAGCAAGCAGCAAACAGTAAGCAGTAAGCAACAGATTCTTTCTGTCTCTTTATATTGTGTGCTGGCTACCCGCTCTTAGGATAGATAGCACTCACACACAGCATAGGGTATCCTTGATGCTACCTAGCACTATGCCAAGCCAATCAGTGGTCTAATTTAGTAGTCACACAACCTAGATCCTGCCACCTCTGTTTTCAGTGCCCCAGTTATGACCACATGAGGCTTTGGGGGACATGTAGACACAAGCCATAAGAGGTGATATGTCATTGAAGGTTTGATTTGGATTTTCCTGGTGACTAATAAAGCTAAATATCTTACTGAACTTTTGTGTTCCTTCTTTGGGGGAAATATCTGTTCAAATCTTTTGTATAACATTGAATGAAGTTTTTATTTTGTTATTAAGTTTAGGAATTCTTGTTTCAGTAGTGAAGAAAGTGACTAAGAATAGTATATATTTTTAAAAATCTAAAGCTACCTTCATTAAAATGGGCAACTTCTTTTTTCCTGGAGTCCAATTTATTAGTTTTTTCCTTTTGTTTTTGGTGTCCCCTCTAAGAAATTATTGTTCAGTCCAGTGTTGTGAAGCTTTTGATTTATTTTTTCTTCTATGAAATTTATGTTGTTTCGGGGCTGGGCATATAGCTCAGTGGAATAAGCGCCTGCCTAGCAAGTGCAGGGTCCTGAGTTCAATCCCCAGTACCGCCAAAAAAAAAAAAAAAAAAAAAGAGATTTATATTGTTTCGTCTTGTAAATAGGTTTGTGATCCATTTTGAGTGGATTTTTGCATTTGGTATTAGATAATGGTCTATCTTCGTTGTCTGTGAATACCCAGTGTTCCCACCACTACTATTGTTTAAAAGACTTTTCTTTCCTCATTGAGTGGTCAAGGCCCCCTTGACAAAAATTACTGGACCATGTACAAAGATTCATTTCTTAGCTTTCCAATATTAGTCTTTGCATCCTTCTTTCTGCCAGTACAGACTATGATGACTACTTTTATAATAAGTTTTGACATTCAGAAATTTGAGTCTTCTAGATTTTTTCTTTGTTTTCCTAGATTATTTTTGCTATTCAAGGTACTCAGAGATACATTTGAATTTTAGAACGTAATTGTTCTGCAAATAGCGTTAAGGTTTTCCTAAGAATTCCCTCAAATAGTACTATTTATGTTTCAACAATATTGTTTTTCAAGTCAAAAACATGAGACATCATTATATTTATTTATGTCTTATTTACTTTTTATCAGGAATGTTTTTTCATATTCTTTGTACACAACATTTCTCTCCATGGTTAATTCCTAAAGATTTTATGATTCTGATGTTACACTAATTAGAATTTTGTAAATCCCATTTCCTGATTATTCATGGCTAGTATTCAAATAATCATTGATATTTGTGTATTAAATTGGTATCCTGCTGTTTTCCTAAATTTTGTTGTTCATTTACACATTTTGTGTGTGGAATCTTTAGGATTTTCTATTTAAAAAATCATACCATTAGCTATTGGCCATTTTTCTTCTTTCTTTTCTGTTATGATGCCTTTTATTTCTTTGTCTTCCTGTATTTTTCCACTTAGAATTTGTGGTACTTTATTGAAATGGCACAGTGTGCACTTTTTTCCAGTTCCTTTTATTAGTTGGCTTTCCTGTCACTGAGACAAAGTCACTGACTCTCAAGATTTAACAGCCAAGAGGTCTATTTTGGCTCCAGTTTTCAAAGAATTCACACCACGGTGATTGGCTCCAAGGAAGACACAGCATTGCAGAAGGGCGTGACTAAGGAAAGTTGCCCACCCTGAAGCAGCCAGGAAACAGAAAGACAAAGCAGAAAGCAGAAAGACAAAGGAAAGAGAAATAGAAAGGGGGACAAGAACATATACTTTCATGGCACAGACCCAGTGACCTACCTCCACACAGGCCCTACCTTCCAACAGCTCTTTCATCCACTAAGTTCATCAATAGATGACTCTCCTTATGTGGATAGTACCTCCGTGATCCATTCACCTTATGAACATATGAGACTTTGAAGAGTCATACTAGATCTAAACCCTAACATGCCTGACCTTAGAGAAAGCTATAGCAACATTTCAACAGTAATTGTGAAGTTTGTTATTGGTTTTTCATATAGATTTTGTTGTGCTGAGGTAGATTTCCCCCATTTTTGTTTTGAAGAGTATTTTCTGTTATGAAAAGATTGAATTTCATCCAGTGCTGTATTACTTCCATGGACACAATTGTGTTTTTCCCATTTTATCCTTTTAATATGGTGGGTTACATTGATTTTCAAAGAAAGAATCAACTTTGGATTCCAGGAATAAATCCCACTTGGTCATATTACTATGCTATTGGATTCAGCTTGCTAATATATTGAACAAGATTTTCATACCAGTTTATAAAGTTATTTGCTTGTTTATTTTCTTGCCCTATAGTGTCTATGTCTGATTTTGCTAGCAGCATAATGTTGAATGAATTTGATATTCCTTATTTGATCTTTTGGAAGTGCTTGGGGAGAGTTAGTTTTAGCTCTTATTTAAATATTTAGTGTAATTCACCGACGAAGCCGTCAGATCAAGAACTTTTTTTTTGTTGATTGATTTTGCTAACTGCTCCAATAGTCCAAATAACTTATATCTAAAGTTCTGTTTATTCATTATTTACTTTTGCTAGATTTTATATTGGAATTTATCCACTTAACTGATATTTGACATAGAACTTTTTATAGTAATAACTTCATTTTTACTTATAATTTTAATCTTTTTTAGTTACTTTTGATAATCTTGCCATTTTGCTCATCTTGATGAGGAATTACATAGTTTTTTAAATTCATTTTCATTATTTTCTTTCAATTTTACTGAATAAGGCACTCATTTTTGTTAAGTAACTCTATGTTCTTTTTATTTTCCTCACATTGTAAATATGAATTGGTGATTCAAGATCTCTCTTCTGTAAATTTGTCCCTTAGCAATTTCATTGTCCTCATAGATTTTGTATTTTGTGGGATTTTTTTGTTCCGTTTTAATTTATTTGTATTTTCTAAATTATCTGTGATTTTTGATCCATTGGCTGATATGAGTGTGTTATTTGAGCTTGAAATTTTTTGAATATTCTGATTTTCCATCCTTTACTGATTTCAAATTTTTGTTAAAACTGCAGAAAATATTTTATATGACAATTATATTTTAAAATCTATTTAGTCTTATTTTTACCGTATCTATTTTAACTTATAAAGATTTATGAATATTTATGAATATTTCAGGTTTTCATAAGTCAAATGTATAAGGCTACTTCCTATTACTTTTTTATTGTTTCATAAACCAGACTGAGATTTCATCTCAATATGTAGATTGACTTTAATGAAACGCTCTTTTATCCTTTTATTTTTCCATGAAAAGTTTCTATACAAATACTCTGAAGTGCCTCAATGTGGTAGTGAAATTTCTAGAAATTGATTGAATCAGTAAGGTTATCTTGCCTCTTACACATAGCTCTACAGAGCTAATGTGGCAATAATGCCCCTTGGGTACTAAACTAACTTATTTACATCAAGAAAAACTCAATCACTCCCTAGGGTTTGCAGATGTTAAAAATCAATTTGAAGATAACTTTGAATCCCTCTAGGCATAAAAGATTTGTTTCTCATGCATAGCTCATGGAAGATTTCTTGAAGCTGTGTTAACATAATAATATTGTCAATATGAGATAAAATTTGATGGGTACTCAATACAATTCTTAGAGATATCTAAGGAGGCTGTAGGTAGAGAAAAAGGGTCTCATAAGACTTCATACAATATACACTAACATCGCATTTTGATGTTGGTGTCATTTCACATGGGAGGAATTACAAGCAAACCTTGGGAGAAGTTATGCGAATACTTTGATAGTATTTCTGCTCAATGCTTCTAGTCACAGTTAAACTGTGTCTTCTTATTTCTTGAGATAAATGATTGTTTTCTTATTGTATAAGAAAATATTAACCATCACTACAGAAATTGCATAATAACTTTAATTTTTCTAAAAATAATTGTTACTAGCCTTTAAAACTAAACAAGCCTATAAAGCATATTTCCAATCTTTTGATTCATCTTTTGGTCATTTAAGGTCCTTAGAGGCTAGAATTTGAGGAGAAAAAAATTTGGTTTGTGTCACCATGGCTTTGAGTTTTCTTTATACATTTTTGGGACTCTTAACTCTAAAGTAATATGGTGAACCTGAGAATGACTATATTTCTGTGAAGAAAAGTATACTTACAAAGTATTTATAGTTGGCTCAATTTTAACATTTGGATAATTTTGCTGTGTTTAACTAACTAAATGGTATATTTTCCTTACAAAATATGAAATCGTTTTTGTAGACCTTTACTAAAATGGAAATTGGTATTTGAATTCTGAATTTGAGGGATAATATGGGGTTGGAAAATCACCATAGGAGGCTGAGGGAGGGGTTTTATTTTTGTTTTTAAACTATAATACACAATGAAACATAATCCACTTTCTTATACTGTGTATTTTCATTGTTGCACGTGGTAGTTTTTCACCTTGGCTGTACTAGAGGGTACCCAGAGAGTTACTAAAACTTTACCACTAGGTATGTACTATGTATCTATAGGAGATGAGTATACCTATCAGTATTTGTTACAGACATGTTTCCTTCACTAGTGTGAAGGAGCATCATATACTACTTAGCTGGAAATTTTTTTCCACTATTCAAACCTCACATTTGATCACACTTTAGTTCAATTTAGTCACTGTTTTTCTTCTGTTTTTACAAATGTCAAATTTCTGCAGAATTTACTAATATTTTCCACAGATGGTAATGACTTTTTCTTTTTCTCTATTTATTCATTTATTTTTACTATATTTAATAAGTATATGATCATATTACATTATGGTGATGTTTATTTTGGAAATTTGCTACATGCATTTAATAAAACCTAATCAATTTCAATCCTATCATCCTTAGAATTTTTTCTTCACTAAGACACTGTTTCTTAATAAGCACACTGTCTTCAGGTCTCACTTAATAAACTATATAAATAAAACTATAGGGCAATTTATGATGTAATCATGCCATCTCTATCTCTCAATCATTGGCCATCATATCTGAGTTATCAAAATTTTAGTGTAGAACACAATGTGGCCTCCTCAATGCAAGAATTTCCTTTAAGTGATATTAAAAATATATTACCATTATAGCTAAATCTTATAGCATATCTTGAAATTTCTGTTGAATTATTCCTTCAGTGATATTGTCATTAATTGTGAGTTCAATGATACAAAATTTTAAAAGATCTTGCAATGCTAACAGCCTGTTTCATGAATTTTTCTTCTCCTAGTTGAAATACTATAGCTTGAGATAATCTGTAAAGTTCTTCAAAGTACAAATATGAATTAAAAATACCTTTGAAAAATGTTGAAGATACCTCTTCCTTGGTCTTCCTTCCTGTACCACAGGTCTAATTGATCAGACTTTCATCTTTGAGGACCTGCCCATGCCCTGTCTCTCACAGAATTTGTATGTGTTCTATTTTCAGATTGGTAACATAGAACCTTTGCCAACCTCCTACAGCTGCCTAAATCAGTGACATCCTTATCTGACATCCTTACGTCCTGTACCTTTGACTGAAACACAGGACTGTTCCTTGGTCTCTTACTTTTATTTCAGAGCACACAACCTTCTTGACGTTGAAAATTTCCTTTGTTCTTTGTAATTGCTTGAAATATCTACTTTATTTCATGTATCATAGGGGTCCATGTTTTTTACTCTTTAGTATGTTTTCCCTTAATACCATCTTCACTAATTATTTCAGCTTTTTTATATTCTCTAACATAGTTTGGAACTTTAGCCAGACTATCCTAGATCTGATAGTTTTGCATTTGTTTTTATCTAATTTGCATAGAGGTGTGTGTACTGTGTGCTACTAGAAATTAACACTCTTTGTGTTTAATTATACTTTATTTTGCAGTACTGGGAATTAAACTCAAAGGCATTTGACCACTGAGCTACATCCCAGCCCACCCTGTTCTTCTTACTCTTTATTATTATTAATTTATTTAAATTTTGAGACGGGCTCTCACTGAATCACCCAGGCTGGCCTCTAATTTGTGATCTACCTGCTTCAATCTTCTGACCGGGAGGGCTTACAGGTGTGAACCACCATACTAGCAACAGTATTTTAAGACACCTACTTTCATTTTCCAAATATGTAATTTCATATACAACATAATTATGTAGCCAAGTGCTTCAAAAATACTCTTTCTGTAAAAGCGGACCATCTTTTCAGGAATGTATTTTTGGAAAAGCCACCATCTTGACATTTTATCTTTCAACCACAGTGCTTTGTGGCACGGAATTTTGAATTAATAACATAGGTTCAGATAAAAATGTGTAAAATGTAAATAATGTGAAATAGGAGGCTAATACTTTTCCAAGAGATAAATAAGTAGCTACACTTCTTTGTATAAAATAGTTTGTTGAAAATATCAGTGTTTTTATGATGATTAGAAGGAAAATCTAGTCTTATGGATTTTATGTATGTCTAGAAGTGTTCAAATGTATCTATCTGATTCTTGAGAACTGTAAATTAATTAGTTTATAACCTTTTTCTTACCACTGGTTAGATTGCTGAGAATATATGGAATTACTTATCATCCTTGCAGTTCAAGTGACATGAAGCCCTAGAAACAGAGGGTACTGGAACATCATATTTAAAAGATAAATGACTTAAATATGTGCCCCTGAATGCAAGTACACATATTGGTCACATAGAAGAGTTAATAATTACTGAAGCGTATACTGTACTAGTGAGAATAATATCCATCTCAGTCACTGAAGAATCTAAGCCAAAAGACTCATTGGAATCACACACAAGTAACCCTTTTAATTCAGTTCAGTAATGTGAATTGAATTAAATTAGCAACAAAGTATGTTCAGCCATAGGTAAAGTATGACAATGTATATAAGGTTACAGACTTTATCCTTTAATATTTTCCACCGCTGAGCCGGAGGTCATCAAAAATATTGTAAGTTATAGAGTGGAGACCTGTAGCGAGAGGACACTGTTTCAGTCTAAGATACACTGTTAGATTTGGTAAGACAAATGATGAATTTTCTTTTAACTTCAACTTCTCCATATAAAATTGTTGGATATTTTGTAAATTTTCTTCAAAATTGGTCTTTAATTGGGTTTGATTTAAAACAATTTTTCCTCAAGATGGTCTTCATTTCTCCAGCCTTTTATCAAATCTTAGTTGTTAATGTCAATAAGCTATTTAATATTATGAAAATAAGGTTTCCTAGATGTGGTAGGCCAATTTTAATCAAACACATCCTGAAGACAGAGAGACTGGATTCAAATCCTTCATCCTCTATATTCTGACTGTGTCACTAACTGGGACTTTGATTGGAACTTCATTTTCCTCATCTGGTTTTTTTTTTTTTTTTTTTTTTTTTTTGTACTGGGAATTGAACTCAGGACCTCGCATGCCAGGCAGGCATTGTTCCACTGAGCTATGTGCCCAGCCCTGGATTGTTTTGAAGACAAAAGAATTCAATAAAACATGTAAGACAAAAAAGCTGGTATGTGAAAATGTCATAGTGTTTTGTTGGTCCAAATCCTCAATATTCTCTGCTTTTATTATTTTAGGAAGACAATAGTAATGGGGTTTGATCATGTGGTCCCATATTTGACTGAACTGGACATTGTTTTGCTTTGAAGGATGATTAGGAAATCCAAAATTATTGAAAGAGGGAGAGGACATAAGTTGTGGTATAGGAATAATAGTAAGCAAGCTTTAAATTTACGAGCACGTTCTGTATTAGTGAGTGCTTAGTCGAATGTGTGTCTCAGGAGTGTGTCCTAGGGTATATGACGCAGTTGCAACATTAAGGACTGCTTCTGGGACTCCATTAGGGAAAATGGATAAATTCAGATGTGACTAAATTATGTAAAATTAAAGTACTCCAGATTTTTAGTTACTTTCTATAGTGAACGCTACCACTTCATGGGAGTTGGAAAATATGAAGTTAAGCATTAACGTCTTTTATTTTCCTCAATTTGTTCCCCTTTCTATGTGTTTTAGGTCTCTTTTTGTGCATATGTAACTTAACATGTTATCTAAAAAGCTATCAGCTTTTGTGAGCATCGTCAGATTCTCCCTGTAGTTTTTATTTTTCAAATCATTATCCGCATCAGGACATGTCTGCAGTACATACTTCCATGCCTTGTGTGGACTTGAAACACGCACATAATACTTCTTAATTCCTTTTTCTTATCCTCTTCCTTTCTCCTCTCCACAGTCTGAAAACACTGAATGATAATAAATAAAATATATGTTAGTATATTTTTCCATGTTATGGAACAAAGTAAAAGATGTTCTGGTATTCTTTTAATATAGTTACATAGAAATGATAACTGCAATATTTGACCCCTAATTTAACAACATTTGCCACCTGACAATGTGCATACAGTTACAAGAAAAGTGATTTTGGCTTTTACTGTGTCACCATAGTTGGAATTAAACAACATTCAACATGGAAGTGTCACAAGAGGTAAATGAGAAGGTGGTAGAAGAAAAAAATCACAGGAAATTATCTCTGGTGAAAAATTACCTTCCATCAGGTTGGAGAAATTGAAAGAGTAGAAATACAATTAAATGTTGGTATTTTTGATTCATAATATTATATATTTTCTACCTTTTAATCCTCAGGTAAAGTTAAGATTACAGATAATTTCATTTAACCAATGACTATTATGATGGTAGTAAAAATGTTGATACTCAGAAAAATTGTTCTGTTCTATTCTCAGTAATAATTGCTACTATTTTTATAATTATTCTAAGTGAGTATAATTATCTCTCCAAATCTAAAGATTAATCACAAACATTAAATATTCCAAACTAAATTTTAATATGTGAAGTTTTATATATATTAACAAACATTAGGTTTACGAAGTGGTTTAAGTTTCATAGACAAATTGAGCAGATTATGACATTGCATATTTAAGTATGACAGTTACACCTTTTTTTTACAGTTTTAATTTACTGAGTTCTGAATAATTCTAGTTATTCCTATTTTAAATGTAAAGTAACAATCTCTTTAGTGGGAACATTTTAACCTGAAACAGCCAGGGAGCATTGTGTATGTGTGTGTGTGTGTGTGTGTGTGTGTGTGTGAGAGAGAGAGAGAGAGAGAGAGAGAGACAGTGTTCTTGCTCAGTTACTTCATCAAATTTAAAACAATATTGCTGTTCTGTGTAGTGAATTACCAAATTTATACCAATATAAGAATGGGAAATAATTGTCATGAACTTTTGAACTCTTCCTTGAGAACATATAAATGGGTTAAAACTAAATAATATATATTAAGGCCTGACAGCAAGTGTGAAGCAAAATATCTTTATATTCAATTTATTAACTACTGTAGACATTTTATTGATTACTATAAAATATTGTGTGTTTATTTCACTGAGTTGATTTTCCATTTACACTGAATTTTTAACATTTACATTGTGATTCTTGAAAGACTTAATATTTATAAATGATTATATATTCTCCAATGTTTTGATATTTTATATAATTTATATCATTTATCCAAGTTTCATTGCATTGAGATTAAAGATTGGATGTAAGTAGAGGTAAAATTTTTAATATCCTTGCCTTGTCTTTCATTGTGGAGTAGGTTGTACAGGATCATGAAAATTCTGCGCATGTTCTTTTTAAGATTCTTCATCTTTTCATTGTGTCAGCATCATAATTTTTGTGTCTCTCTATTGTACTCTTAATAATACTTGTCTTCACATATCAAACAGAATTGTATTAAAATATTCCCCATGAATTGTAAAATTAATGATTTCTCTCTTGTAATTCTGACAAATTTTGTTTCATGAATTTTAAAAGAAGATATGTCCAGATGGGATATACTACTATTATGATGAAATGTTTCATTATTTCATATATGTTTATTTCATATGTTATCAGTACACATCTGCAGGGCACAGTGCTCACATTCTCTGTGGGGAGTTAGCACAGGTACATATTCCTCGCTCTCCTGCCCTTCCTCCACACTCCCTGCGTCTCTCAATTCCCTTCCATGTGAGAGAGAGCTCTCTCCCTAATTTCTATTATTTATTTATTGTTTTGCTCTGTATTTATAACTCGAGATTCCCACGTAAGAGAAACCATGTGATACTAAATTGTGTGTCTGATTTGTCTCACTTAACAATATGCTGTCAAGGTACATTCAGTTTCCCACAAAGGACTAAAGCTTTTCTTGTGGCAAAGAATTTGCTTTCTTAGTTTTGAATAAAGATTTCATGTTGGTATATTTGAGGACCTATTAATGTTATTATAGAATCTTTTCTAACAAAATGTCATTGTATATCCCTCAGTACTCTACATTTCTGTGCATTCTATCCTACATTCTCTATGTTTTTATATTTGCAGTGAATATGGTTTTTCAAACATGCATGAATTTATGTCCACATTTTACATTTGGTACCATTGTCATGTTTAATATTAATTTTTCTATTATTTTCATTTCTTGCCTCCTTTGGGTTGATTTTGGGCGGTTTTGCTTTTGTTTAGTTTTCTACAATCCACCTGCTTCCCTCTGCATTATTTTCCATCAATAAATATTTATTATTAACATTTACATGAAAACAATAATTTTAACAATCTCGCTTCACCTGAGTAGTTTAAGGGCAAAAAATATGTAGATTTGATCATCTCCTCTGATTTATAATGTCTTTGCTGTTTATGGTTATAATTATTCCTTGATTTCTAATACCGAGCTAAATAGTGAAACATCCTTAATATTATTATTGTTTTCATTTGGGTCAATGATTATTTAGATCTAGAAACAGTTTTCCAAATTTCTATGGTGTTCATCTTGTATTTACCACTTTTTTATAATAAAAATTTCACCATTACTGAAGGATATATTTTGATACTCATAAATACAGGCTAAATGTAAAGCAATATACAGTTTGAAAGTATTCTAATTTGGTTTATTCTGTGTATCTCACTCAATTTATGTTAGAATCCTAGATTGATGAATATTTCCTTTTGCATTTTGAATAGATTCTATTATTTCCTATTTAAAATATCTTATTTTTGTTTCTAAGATTGTAAAAGAGAAATTGCCCAAAAGTTCATAATCAATAGACTGACTGAGTAAAGTTCTGTCCTTCCAAAAGATGCCAAAATCCTAAGCCCCTGTAATTGAGAAGGTAAGTAGGTTGGAAATAGGGTCTTGCTGTTGAGCAGGGGACATTAGGCTGGATTTCCATCAAGTATGACTGTATCAATATGAAAACAGAAATTTGGACACAGAGACAAACATTTCTAGATGGAAGATGATATGAGGAAGCAGAAAGATTTCCATTGTGAGCTAAGGAACAGCTGAACATACCTGTGAAGCAAACAGACAAACTGAAAAGCAGTGGACATAGCAATGTGCCAGAGTCGTCAATAATTTATGTAACATGCAGAGCTACCGAGAAGAGCTATTTCCCTTCCTTATTATTGTTTATACCAGCCGGGTTTTCTAAGTAGCACCATGCAAATGCCAGAGTCTTACAGGAAGTTCATGGAAAACTGCTTTTTAAAAATCAGAATTATCTTATGAAGTCTGGCTTATAATGCTTAACATTCTACTTTGGGTACATTTTTTAAGCGAATCCTTACTCTCCCATAAAGACATTTTGCTGAATACTGCACTTACCCAAAATTTCAAAACTTGACAGAAATAGTTTCAAAATGATATTTCCAAGAATATACCAATAGTGAATGAACACTGAAAATAGTATAATGTACATTAATATTTTCCTTATAATTATGAAAGGTGAAGAAAATCGTTTTGTAATATTTTAACGATTGAGTGAATTGTAATCACTTTTCAATTACATAAATGAATCTTACTGAGAGTTTTAACAGAAAATCAGTGGACTTCATGGCTAAAAAGCTAGCTTTTACTGTTTTGTTTTGCTAATCAATGATAATCTAACCTTTTTATTATTTCCTTTATGTTTTATAATTTTAATGACATTTAAGAAACTGGAAAATGCACTGAAATTAGAATCAGACATCTGTGGACACCTGTGCCTTTGAAAAGAGTGCTACAAAACTATTTTTAAATGTTCATCATGTCAACTTGGAAAAGCAGTGTACCTGCGACTTAGTCCAAAGGTAGCAAATGAGATCAAAGACAAAGACGATGGGAAGTAGTCAGAATTTGTAATTGTGGGGAGCACAGGTGCGCAGTTTAAGTAAGAAAATGACAGGCAATAAAAATACGTCACCGCATTCTCTGAAAATAGAACCGTGAAGTCCCACCTATTTTATTGTGCCCTCCATCTCTTTTTCTTTCTTTTTTTTATTATCTTAAAAGTAAAAGAACAAAAACATATTAACAAACAGACACAAAGTAGCATAAGAATAGTACAATAAAAACTGAGTTACAGACAAGGTGACAGGGAATCAACAATGGTTGTTGCATTACATATTGATAACTTCGAAGTGTATATTCAGGAACACAGATATAGACATGGAAAACTGATCAAACAATTAATCATCAACTATTCCTTACAATAAAGTGACCTAAGTCAGTAGTGCAACTATGTTAGATATTGTGCCCTCCATCTCAAAAAACAGGCTCAACAGGGAAAATTTTCCACCTGCTGATGAAGGGGGTTGTTCAGTTGGAGCCTGCCTTCTTTGCGGTGCTGCCAACTTCCTGCCACTATCCCTGAGGTTTTGAATTAGCGTCCCTGACCTGCAAACAGATTGATTTCCCCAAGGCGTTTGAACACAACTAGTTGGCTCTAGGAGGCTGAAATCCATATGGCATAAATTGCTCCTGTTTAGCTACTGTTCCTAAACATATCCACCTGACTGATTTACTATGTTGGCCAGATGCTCACCTTGAATGTGAGTATGTTCACACAAAAACTAAAACAAAAGCAATTAAGAAGCATTTCAAAATTATGATTAACTTTACCCTACAAGTTGTTGAAGATAATGAAGTAGTTTCCCAGTGTCAGATGATCATATTACATAAGTGCACTTGTTGCAAATAAATGTAAGATAATCTAATGATACCACCATAGAAGTAGAGATATAGATTACTGAAATTCAAATAAAAATATGTAGTGTAAAAGTGCAATGAATATCACAGCAAGGAAAAGAATAGATACGTTAAAGGGAAACTATGAATGTAACACAAATATCACCCAAGGCATTCTAGACCTAGGGATATTTAGAAGTGATGTGCACAGTTACAACCTATCAGGTGAACTATGTAAGCTGTTATTCAAAATATAGTTTCAGTGGGGAGTATAGTAAGAGAGGGCTCACAGATAGAGGAAAAATTTATTTTGGACAATTAAAAGCAAAAGCAGAGAAAATTCTTAAAGGGGTCTGAAAGTAGCATGTGCACAGATGTTGTGCCCCTCGGTTGAGATTTTAGGGGTGCACCGTTATTTCCAATAGTGAAGTCTCCCTTTCAGCAATTTATCCAATGGCTTAATGGTATGACATCAGTTCTCTCCAGAGGAAGTTGTAGATTGATTCAAAGCTCAGTAGTTCAGTTAGAAAGCTGTGTGTCTCTAAGATTCTTTAATGCCTATTTTAGTTAATTGGTTTCAGTCATAACCTATGCCAATATAGAAATATTAATTTTATTTTATCTCTAGCTGGACATAGTGACCGAGTCTTTTGGGAGGCACAAATTCAGATGGCAGCCAACATTCATTTGCGTTAAAGGAAAGCCTTTCTGTATAATTAATTATGTGCCATAATTCTGTACAGTGATACAAAGTATTAACATTTATAAATCCAAAGCATATTATATTTGTAGACATATTAAGCTATATTATTAAGATGATGCTTAAAGTAAAGCTATGGCTATAGTTATTATTACATGAACATGTGATCTATTACATATTTCCTGCATCTATCCCTGCAAGAGCAATAAATTTTAATACACATTTTTCTTTGAATCATGCATAACAAAATTTGAGGAAATAAGATATACAAGCATTTGAGATGATCAGTTTACTTCAAAATGGATTGTAACTATTTCAATGTGCATCATAGGTGACCTATTGAATGCAATGCATTCAGGCATACTGGATTTGGGTTCTGAGGTCATGGATCATAGTATTAATGTCTAAACCATTTTACTAAAGATTTTAGAGGTGTTTTTGTATAACAAAACAAATAAGTACATAAATAAATGCCTATTTTTTTAAATCAAAGAAGCATTTTTCAGAGAGGTACATAACCTCTCTAAGCTCCAAGGGCAATTAGTTAATAGTTAAGGTTAGTAAGTTAGGCAGATATCTCTGTGCGCCTCCATACACCGTATCATCCTGTGTATGCATGATCTCTGTACCGGTTATGTTTTGGCCATTGGCTCCTTTTCCTGTCCCTCACAAATTTACACTGTGTTAGGAAGCCATAGTATTACATAACTTTTGTCCTTACCTCTTCATGGTGATTTTTTTGATATTTCATTTTCTGTCTTGACCCCATAATAAATAGCTATAAATGAAAAGATGCTTTTTAGGAAAATCTTAGCTTGGCAGAGTTAGCTAAAAAGGGCAGGAGAACTCCTGTGCATTTATATACAAAATGATGTCAAATATGCATACATTAACATTTATTAAAACATAATCTGACAAAATTCAGAGTTTGTAATGGTTTAACACATATTTTAGGTTAGAAAAAGACACACTCGAAAATCTAGTTAAAATTATATCTTAGAAGTGACTGCAATTCCTCACTAATACAGTGATTTTTATAAGTTGCAGTTTACATAAAACTGCATGTTGTACAATTTTAGCTATCAACAATTTATAGTAAAGACTGAATTAAGTTGTATATCTCACAAAGAAGGGCAGCAAATTTCTTGTTTAATTTTGGGAATAAAGACATTTTTAGTATGAGTGTACTATGCAACACGAATGACCAGATGGTGTACACAATCCATTTGTTGATAGCCTTTTAGTCCTTTCTGTGCAATGGAAGAAAACCAGGTGGTAAGTTAGGCAGTAGTTTTTATCTAAGACAATTTCTAAATCACAAAACCTGAGAGTAAAGTGCTAGAAAATAACTTCCAACTAAAACAAACCATTCTTCCATCAAAGTCAGAAGAAATCATTATTAAGAATCACAAAATATTTGTTCTGCTCAAGCTTAAATGTCGTTCTCTTGTGATACATTATTTTTAGGACCTTTACTCAGATATATTATTTTTTCTCCTCTATAGATGAAATTGGCAGCAAAAATAAGGAAATAAATCCTTGCAGTTAGTGATGTGTCCACGATTATAGTTATTAATCACACCGTCATAGGTTCAATAAAATATGAGAACAACTGGTACTGGGCACCTTGAGATGAGCAGCACTGATGCTAAAATTACACCTCATTTTACAAATTTGACTGATTACTGCAGTGAACATGGATTTATACATCATAATGTGAGAAAATTCAAGAAGGAAGTATATGCAATCTTTTATAACTTGCATGTTTGGTCTGATTTTTTTTTTTTTTTTTTGGCGGTACTGGAGATCGAACTCAGGACCCTGTGCTTGCTAGGCAGGCGCTTATTCCACTGAGCTATATCCCCAGCCCTATAACTTGCATGTTTGGGACAGCCTGTGCCTTTGAGGTGAACAACTTCATGTTGCAATAGGAAATTCCAAAGATGTGTCATATTGGAGCTCAGTTAAACTTTATAATTAAAATATTTCACTAAAATGCTGAATCCATTCCTGAGTAATCAATGAAGGAGATTTGGCATAATAACTACGCCAGGGTGTGCTTTGTTATATCAATGCCTAGGTAGGATACTAATTCACCAGAAAAGGACTAGCATTTTCCAGCATCACACATTTAATTGCAACGATTCTATTTGCCTTTTTTTTTTTTGGCAGTACTGGGGATCGAACTCAGGACCCTGCACTTGCTAGGCAGGCGCTTATTCCACTGAGCTATATCCCCAGCCCCCTATTTGCCTTTTTGAGAAATTTATTTTACATGAGGAACCTCAGGAATTAGTTATGGCTACACATTGGCTCCAAGATGAAAATTGCTCATCGACTATAATTAAATGAATTATTTGTTTTAATTTTAGCAACTTTTAATTTTACAAAAAATAATAAACTGGAATATGTAAACTCTTTATGCTGTGGGCCATACTGAAAGAAAAGAAATTATTAAAATAAAATGCCAAGATGCGCTGTGTCTCAGTGGCACCTACTGAGTATTGAATTTACCTGGGCACTGTTAGGCTCTTGAATATATGTCAAAAAACTGTTTATCAATACTGTGCACTTTTCCTCTTACTAAAAATAATTTACTGGAGAAAGGGGAAAATTGAAGATAAAACAAGGTAAGAGTAAATCACTAGATAATGGATGAGTCAATTACTGGAGAACAGTTGTGAAGCACTTTTTATTAAAACACATTTTAAATGCCGTTAGTTATATGAGGTTTCAGAACAAAAGAAAACAGCCTGTCTTGCATAAGCAAAGCTGGCCAGCATGTGATGCGTTGTTAAAAGTGGGTGCAGGATTAACAAGAGAACATTGCTTCCAACCTACCACTTCCTTCTGGTTCTCGGCCAGCTGCAACTGTTTCTACCATGCTTGGAGCAGCTTCTGTGGCAGCAGGTGCTTCCTGTGTTGGCAAATGTCACTTTCTTAATAATTATCATGTAAGCAAAGGGCAGTGAGAATTCCTCAAGCAGGGCAAGCAACAGGTTTTTTTGGGAGGATTACAGGCCACCAAATTTGTGATGCTCGTGATATATTTTTACTATGTAAATCAGTAATCTATCGGAGACATGGTTTGCAAAGGACAGGCCTTGCTTTACTCTGAATGCTTACTTTATTCTCAAAATTCCTGAACTGTTAAATAAATTTCATGATCAATATACCTGAGGGTCACCTGTCCTCTGTACAAAAAATGACAACTTGTTAAAATTTTCTGAGGAGAAATAAACTTTGGCACGTAGACAAATAGGAATTGATGTGTACACATCATCTCCACCACATAAGATTATTAAGTGTTTAGATTTAGAGTTCACATGTCAATTCATAAAGTCACAGCTACTTAATTAGGAACAGAAATTTATAAAAGTCAAGAAAAGTAGAGAAGAATGTTATAATACTATTATTTAAGGTTTAAATATTAAAAATTGAGTTATGATTTCTGCAATTATGGGATAGACTCTTCCACTGAATGAAGGGTAAAACACTGAATATATTTCACTGGAAAACTAAAAGTCAGTCCAGGGATTTATTTACTTCTAGTTGTGAATATAGATGCCTTGTCAGGTTTTCTTGAGAGAAGGCATTTAAATAATCTGTCATATTTTAAGAAAATTTATCATCTCTCTCTTTTTCTATCCCTTTCTTTTGCTTCAGGGCTCTTCTTATACAAATGCACAGGAAAATTCAGGGATTTGCACTGAAGTACTGTTAGCACACAAAAAAGGGATGGATAAATTTTTCTGTAGACCCCTACACTAAGCAGGAATTAAGTAGGCATATACACAATATTATATATATACAGGTATCAAATATGTCTCTAAGGTAATGTTGAATATAAAAAGCAAAGTAAAAATTTTTATGAGACAGAGCTTTTGGTAGAGAGAAAAATCTTAAAAATATTGACAGATTTATACATAAATGAAAATGATTGTTTAATATTAATAATAATTTAAACATACATAGGTTAAATATATAAGATTAGTTTTGGGGTTTCTTTTTTGTATTTTTGTTTATGATCCTTGTATGTTTACTTTTTGCAGTTTCTTTTCTCCTCTTAGGTACATCCTATTGTTATCCCAGTGTTCTTTCTCTAATGCTATAACTATTGAATTCATCTATTTTCAGCCTTCACACATTTCTGGTGTCCTTTATGATTGTTACTTGGGCAGACTTGCATGGTAATTCCTTGAGTTGCCTGACATTTGCTCTGTGGTATGCTCTAATGGTCATTTTTTCTTTTATGTTATGTATATCTGAAATTAATGTGTGTTCTTTATAATAGATTTGTTGATTTCTTATACAGTCTACAGTTTGCTTTATCTACTTTAAGAGCAAGTTATTAAAGGCATCAAAGTTTAACTGAGTTTATAAATTCACTAATTTCTTTTAATTCTAAAAAATGAGTTGTTCATTCTTTGTGATTTTTTTATTCACTATAATGCTTTATTCCTTTAAAATGTGCTGTACAGTATTAATATAGATTCACTAGTGTCATTTGGTAAATATTTTAGTTAACTATTCTTCTGTATTTGTCTGTGAATTGTCCTATCCTTATTGTTGTGCTTGACTCATCATCCAGTGTAATGATGAAATTTATTTGTAGTTAATCTTTTTACTAGAAAGTTAGTTTATTAGGATTTCTGCTATATTTGAATTCAATACTTTTTTATTTTGCATTTCTCTTCTTTATTACTTTTTAAATTTTCATCACCTTTTCTGTATCTCCTAATTTATAAAAGCCCTATCTTTTCCTTTAATATTTTAGTTATAACCATGAAAATTTAATGGTCATGGTTATCTTTTAGTTCACATAAATCATTGTCTTTTTCCTCTTTTGTATAACAGATGGAACTTGAAACTTTTCAAAAATCAAATTGCCCTCTGTTTCATCTCACTGACTTTTGTCCCATGCATTTATTGCTCCCTTTCTCCCTCAGTTACATATTTTTGTTATTTCATAGAGATATTTCTGGACTGATCCACATGCTTACCTTTCTGCTACTCAGTATTTCTTCTTGCATCCTAAGCTTCCCTTCTGTAGTTATTTTCCACCTTGCAGAGGTAATATTAAGGTGGTGTTATGCTTTATACATTGTCTCAACTTGGTGAGTCTAGAGGTTTGGCTGAGTGAGTCAGCAGAAAGCCAGGGTGCTTACTTTATGTGCATCCTGAGCCTGTAGAAGAGGTCATGGAGATTATGTGAGTGCTACACACCCCCTGGGTGGGGTTAAGCTGTTTACAAGGTAGGGGAAGGAAAGAGGCTGCTTGCAGCCATTCCTCCCTTTTGTTGGTCCTTTTTGCTGTGCTCTGCTGCCATGAGTGTTTGCCCTCTGCCATGTGCCACTCTGCCTCTGAGCCAGCCAAGTAGGGACTGAAACCTCCACAAACTGTAAGCTAAATAAATCTTTCCTTCTTTCTTTTTGGGCAATTGGGTATTATGTCTCAGCAACAAGAGAAAAGTAACCTAGGCAGGTGGTTAAAATATGAGTCTGTTGGTAGTAAATTCATTTACTGTTAGGTTCTCTACTGTGGTTTAGTCTTTCTATTATGTTGACTTCTATTTTTCTTTGGAAAAAAATCAAATACAAAGAATAAGCAATAAGAATACAAACAAATTCTCTCTGCCACGCACCCACATTCTTTATATCTTCCTTCACATTTTACTCATGCACTGTTCCTTCTCCCCCTCTTTCAGTGTTCGTTTTGTTATCATTTTGACAAGAAGGAACTTTCTAACTTACGCTATGTGAGGATTTTAAATAACATTTATTTATTACCAATGCAAGGTTCAAAGGAGAGAATGAAGGTTGCTATGTGAATCTCTTTGTGGCATTTAATATGAATGGAAATGTGAGTGCAAATGTCCCTAGACTAGAGGAAGGTCACAGAGCACAGACAGAGACTATGGTCAGACTTCCTCCTCCATAACAACAGTACTTTCATCTCTCATTTCATAATAGTTCTTTAGAAGTTTTATTTCTCAAACTCTCAAATTCCATAAACTTGATCCAAATTTTCTACCATGCTCATCTACTAGTGATGAAATATAACAATAGCAAGACTCTCACATTCAAAAAAGTGTTATTTAATGCTAGTTGTTTGCAAAGAAGTAGATTCAATATAGGACACATAATTTATAGGGTGATTTTATAATATTCACCAAAAATGTCAAGTGTAGAAGAATGCAAGTGGTCTGTCTAGGCACAAGAGACCAAAAGAATCCCGTTAAGGGTCTGGATCCCATGGCAATGTCCTGTACAAGTCCAGCTAGAGGCCTAGAGCCCATGACAAAGTCTCATGTCTATCTTGATCAATGATCTGCATTAAAAAGGCGCAAAAGCCAGTGGTGGAATCTGTAACTCTGAGCCAGTGGGATGAAAGACCTGAGCCATAGGCTGAGGGATCTGCACTGAAGCTAAGCAGTGACACTCAAAGTAAGTACCAGAGTTCCCTCAATGAGAACCCTAGCCATCCTCAGAAACAGCAGGCTCCTCCAATGATAACAGCCAAATTCATATCAGGAAAGCTGGTGTAACAAGCTTCTCCAGGAGAATCAATAATACAGCATCTTCCTCTCCAGGTTTCCTTTTCTGCTGTTGCCAACAATCCTCCAGTGTACCTTCCACACTCAGCGCCACACTGATTCAGGTGGGTGTTACAAGTTGACCATTAGTTAATCTATCACAATAGTCAAGTTCTTCTTGAAGTGTACTATATGAAAGCCATCATATGATTTCTGCAACACTCATATCAGAAGTATCATTGGTCTCTTTTACTCAGAGACATATTGCTTCAGACACGTAACACAGAGAAAGGCCAGAAATTAAATCCAAGAAGTGGATGTTAAACCTCAGTTCTTCAAAGTTACATATACTCCTTATAATTATTTATCTAATGCTATTGTGTGTGTTTAATATAAAAGTATCTTATTTAACATTGCCTCATAAGCAATGGGTATTGTTTCTATACAGTGTGAGAAACACTGCTAGTAGTCAAAGATTTAATTATAGTATAAAAGATTACTCAAATGAACTGTAGCATATTTAAAATAGTAAATATAAAACAAACGTGACTCTATAATACATGTTTAGAAAGAGCATGTGTAACCTTAACATAAGTCATTTCTCTTTTCTGAAGTAGAGTAGTAAGGACCAAAAGCCCCTGCAGTCTTCCTTTATAAAGGAAATGGATTTCCACATCTTTTAAGAAAAACTTAAATTGTGATAATAAACGGGACTCATTAACTCATGCCGATGTTTACAACATAGTTTGAATTTTTAGAAAACAAGATGCGTTTCTTTTGTTTTTCTAAGGTAGTTTGTAAATGCATTTGTTGAATGCCTTTTAGCTCTTTTTCTTTGAATTTTCAGATTTTAATCGAGTTAGTCTATCTGCTAACAGAACACTGTAGCACAGAAATGAAGGCCATAACCACACATTCCCAAAGCAGGGTGAATGAGCAGAATAGTGAAAAAATAAGAACATGAATTAGGTCTCATTTTTGTTGCATCTTAATACAAGAAAATAAATTAGTTATGATATCTTAAATGTATGTAATGGAGTTTTTAATGTTGCAGGGCATAAAATTTTGGGAATTCAGCTAAAAATATTTGTCTAAACTAGATTTCAGAGGAACTTCGCATTGGTGAACTACAGACTGTCATATCTTTGTATGGCCACTTGATGGAACTCTTTCATTTTGTGTTCAGCAATCCTCAACCAGCAACAAATTTAAGTTTCTGGCTAGGAATAAAGAATTCTTTTTAAATAAAATTTGACCGAATTCATTATTTTGCATATTCAATATGCCATACATTATAATCTTTATAGAACATTAGCAAATTGATATATAGAGAAATAGAATACAATTCTACTTATTCTTGAAAGATTTTTTGTTCTCATCCTCCCTCAAGAAATTTTGACAGTAAATGAATGTTGTTATTCTAAATAAATGAATAGTCACATGCAATGTCTTTGTTCTTTATAATCAAATTAAAAATCGAATTATAAGGGATTTTAATGTTAATAGTCTGTGCATAGGTAATGAAAAAATTTTGCTAGAAACTTCCTCATGATCTAAGAGATTAGATTGTATGAATTAGCTGTGGGTGGGTCCTAACAATTATCATAGTGGATGAAGATATTTTGGGAAAGAGCCTAAATGGGAAGGGAAAACTTCCAATAAAATCAAGTAGAAGTGTCACAAATAACTACGAGTAAACTGAGGGGAGAAAGCCATACATTTCAACTGAACATTTTGACACTACAGATCATCAAAGGGACAATGGATTGGGTATCGGTCACCTGTTCATGATTTTCTTATTTGCACTTCTGAATTTTTGCACAAAATAAGAATACTCATGAGTGTCTATAAGGCCCACAGAAATAGAAGTCTGTAATTATGCATTTATAAACTCTAAAAGCATCATGTAAATAATACTTTGGGAATTGTTACATTGATGCAGAGAAAGCCTGCAACAATCGCAGCAAGCATATCAGAGAAAAGACTATCTGTGGTGATCTTTAATGGTTCTGTGTCATAAGATCTTTGCTGTCTAGAATGCTCTGTATATCTTGGCTGCTGGTTGCAGGAATACCAAACAAGTAAGCCTCTCTTTGTCTATCATTTCTTCTATGTGATCTCTGACACTTCAGTGATATCTTAACCTAAACTTGTGATTGCTAAATCCTTTCTTCAGTCCCAAGTTGCCACAGGAAGCCCAATAATCTATTAGACATTTTAGCAGGAATCCAGTCTCTTTCTTTCATTGTGTTCTAAACTGAACTCACTGTTTGTTCTGAAAAACATACATTTACTTGAATGATTTTTTTTTTTTCAAATTGATGGCCGTGGTTAACTTGTCTTGTTCTTCCTGGTTCTGTCCTACAATATTGGTAACCAAATCAGCACAGAACAATGAAGGATTCCGACACTCAAGGTAAAGCTTGCACCTAATGCTGATGATGTTACACATTACCTTGATTCATTTTTTTTTTTATTTGGCGGTACTGGGGATCGAACTCAGGACCCTGCGCTTGCTAGGCAGGCGCTTATTCCACTGAGCTATATCCCCAGCCCCCTTGATTCATTTTGACTCGATTGGATACTGTTTGATATAATATTATTTTTCTTTTCTTAATGCCACCTATTACTGAGCTACACAGGTATTGAAACTGTGACTTTATTTTCAGAGAGTTTAGAATTTCCAAGGCTGTACTAATGTTAAAAATTCAATTACCTCTTTTTTAGGGATAAATTTTCAAGTAATAATAATTTTCTGATATGCACCTTTTCTGTTCTTGAACTATTTGGCTGGAGGCATCTACTTTTACTGGAAAGTTGTAAAAGAGTATCTATATTATTCTCACTGCTAAGAACTGCTTATAATATTAAAACTACCCATTCCACATAAATTATTATTGATTCTGTAGGGCTCCAATACCATGTAGTGTTTAATACACAGGTGAAAAAGTAACACACAAATGTGCCCAGCATTACTTCCATGTGGCCTGTGAAAGAGACCTAACATGAACAAAGGCACCATTTGTATTTTCCTTTTTTATTTTAAAGAGGAAAAAAGTGACAAGAGAACAACAATGAAAACAAAAACACAACATGAAAATAAAAGTGATACAGATTTCAAAACAAGATGATAGGTATTAACAATCGTTGTTACATTACATATTATCTTCAGCAAAGTTGCTCAGATTACCAAATGCAAGAAGTGGTATTTCCATGTAATTTATGTTACTTGACATTGTGACAAAGAGATGTGAGCAGCAAGGTGACAGTAACAGAAACTGATTCTTTTTTTAGTCAAAAAAGTACTTTCTAAGGAGAGATTTTTTTGCTGGTACCTGAGTAAAATGAAGGCTCAAAAGATCTCAGGGATGTTCCAGGGTCTCCAGCTATTTTCTAAGGATACTTGAGTAAGAGTGTTCTTGTGAAGAAGAGTTAGGGAGGACTGGGCCAAGGTGAGCAACATTAGAACCAGCAACACAAAGAAACGCCACCAGTGTAAGTTTAGATCGTTTCTAAATTCCTGTGGAAATAGGTCTTGTGACTCCTATTTCCATTTGGTCAGCATTTTTCCCAGGGGCACATTTACATTTTGTTAGCTGTAATGAAATCGATGTACTTATGTTCTGTTTTCTGTGAGGGCGTATACTGAATTTGGCAATGAGAGCATCAATTCATAGCTAAGTCTGACCCAAACAGAGGATACAAGCAGAGTTGATGCCAACAAAGGGAACAGCAAACCTTGTACTTTGTACCTTTTAAAATCTCCACTTACCAGGCTTAAAACTTGTGCCTTTGGGACAGGGAAGGAGTTTTGCCTGGAAACAGCATCTGAGTGGCCTGTCTCTGTTAGTGGGTGAGGCCTGCCTGGGTGCTCTGACTTGCTTCTTTGGGACAGGGAAGGAGCTCAGTCAGGGAAGCATGGCCTGAGTGGCCTGTATCTGTTGGTGGGTGAGGCCTGTGGCGTGGAAGCAGCTTCGGGCTCTGTGGTCCTCTAGGTTGGGAGGTGAGGCCTGTTCTCCCCTGACTACCTATGTGAGGATCCCAGAGCAGCAACCCCTGTCTAGCCATCATCAGCTCCATGGCTGAGGCCCGCACACTTTCCATCCATGGCCTGGTGACCCTGGTACCTAAGGCCAGCATTCTCCACCATCACAGCTGTGGTCTGAGCCATGCTCCCCAGCAATTGCCTGGGGATCTTGGGCCCAGTGGTCCACAGCCTGCTACCACCTTGTGATAAGTTTGATATCCAGGTAAACTAGGGTCCCTAGAGTCCTTTGGTGAGCTGTCTGGGTAGCTTGTAGCTCAGTACTTTTCATCTGACATCCAGAATGACAAAATGCAGGAACAAAATGCAGTTTCAGAATTCAACTCCACCCAAAACAAGCCCAGGAGACACTGACATAGGAGAACTTGGAATCCACATACCTGAAATCTCTGAAATGACCACATCTGAAGTAAAGAAACAACTCCATTAGGCCATACAAGAGATCAGATCAGAAATAATCTCAAACAAAAAATGAAATGACAATAATTATGAAAGAAATACTCCACACACTTAGAGAAGAAACAGATAGAAAATAGATAGACATAGGCAACAGATGGAAATGTTACATGAGCAATTTAGGAATGAATTAGAACACATGAAATAGACTCAAAGAGATTTCCAAGACATCAAAACTTCCACTGAAAGCTGGCAAACTGCTTGAATGAAGATGAAGATAGAATTTCAGATCTTGAAGATAGCATCATCGCTAGCAGTGGTGAAATGAAGGATCTCTTAAAGTCTTCAAGGATCCAGGAAAAATCAATCCAACAGCTGCAAGACGAGGTGAAGAGAAATAATGTCCAAGTAACAGGAGTCAGTGAAAGAGCAAGAGGCAACACAAATGACATAAAAAGAATATCTGCAGAAATAATAGCAGAAAATTTCCCAAGTGTGGTAAAAGATTCTGCTGTGCAGTTAAATGAGGCATATATAACTCCAACTAGCCATAACCCAAATAAAATCACATCCAGACAAATAATAATCAAGATACCAGATATCCATCAAGAGAATACAATATTAAAAGCTGCTAGAGAAAAGAAACAGGTCACCTATAAAGGAAAGCTCATCAGAATCAAAGCAGACTTCTCAACAGAAACATGCAGTTGAGAAGAGCTTGAAGCAATGTATTACAGATTCTGAGAAAAAAACAGCTTCCATCCCAGACTGATGTATCCTGCAAAACTGTCCTTCAAATTCAATGGAGAAATAAAATATTTCCACAACAAAGAACAACTGAAGAACTTCATGAGTGCCAAATCAACATCACAAAAAGTACTAAAAGATATTCTACACAGAGGAAAAAGAGACCACAATCTCAAGAACAACAATAGCAAGGAACCCCCAAACAAAGCAAGCAATTAAACAGATGGCAAAAATAAGAAAACATCAGAAAGTAAATAGCATGACAAGGATAAGCCAACACATATCATTTATAATCATTAACATAAATGGCCTCAATTCACCAGCCAAAAGAAACAGATGGGCAGAGTGGTTTAAGAAACAAAATCCCACAATATGTTGTATACCAGAAACACATTTTACTCAAAAGTAAATCCATAGACTGAAAGTCAAAGGATAGAAAACAATTCTCCATGCAACCGGTTTCCAGAAAAGTCAGGGGTAGATATTATGTTTTCAGACAACATAAACTTCAAACTGAAAACAATCAAAAGAGATAAAGAAAGTCACTGCATACTAGTTAGGGGAAAACTTCAAGAGGGAGAGAAAACAATCCTAAACGTGTGCACCAGATATTGGTGCACCAAGCTATATAAGTCAAATCTTAACAGACATGAAAAACCAAATAATCAATAACACTATTGTAATAAGGGACATAAACACTGCTTTGACACATAGAGACAGGTCAACTGGACAAAAAAGCAGCAAAGAAATAGCAGACTTGAGCCAAATGTATGAACAAATGGACTTAGTCGATTGTACAGTGTTCCACTCCACAACATCAGAATACACATTTTTCTCAGGTGCACAGGGGACTTTCTCTAAAATAAACCACATTCTAGCCCATAGAGCATACCTACCTAAATGCAAAATAACTGAAATTATCTCTTGCATATTATCTGACCACAGTACAATGAAATTGGAAATTAATGACAAAAGGAACTCCAAAAACTCCATAAACATGTGGAAATTAGACAGCAACTTCCTAAACAAACAATGAGTCACAGAAGAACTAAAGAAGAAATTAAAAAGTGCCTACAAATAAATGAAAATGCAAATACAACTTACCAGAATCTCTGGGATGCAGTGAAAGCAGTTCTCAGAAGGAAATTTATAGTGGTGAACTCACACATAAGGAAAACAGAAAGAGAGCAAATAAATAGCCTAATGCTGCAACTCAAACTTTTAGAAAAAGAAGAACAACTCAAGCCAAAAGTCCAAAGAAGGGAGGAGATTATAAAGCTCAGGGTAGAAATTAATGCAACTGAGATGAAGAAAACACTACAAAAAATAAATGAATCAAAGAGTTGGTTCTTTGAAAGAATAAGTAAAATTGATAAACCCCTAGCCAACCTCATCAAAAATGAGAGGAAAGGACTCAAATTCATGCAATAAGGAATGAAAAGGATGAAATCACTACAGATCCTACAGAAATTAAAAAATCATTAATACCTACTTTGAAAATCTTTACTCCCATAGGACAGATAACTAGAGGAAATGGACAGATTCCTAGATATGTACGAATTACCAAAGTTGAATCAGGAAGATATGAAAATCCGGAACAACCCAGTATCAATCAATGAGATTGAAAATGTCATTAAAAACTTACTGACAAAGAAAAGCCCAGGCCCTGATGGATTCACAGAAGAATACTATAAAGCATTCAAAGAAGATTCAATGTCAGCACTCCTCAAACTCAATGAAATTGAAAAGGAAGCAATTCTCCCTAACTAATTTCTGGAGGCAATTATTATACTGATACTAAATCCTGAGAAAGACCCAACCAAGAAGGAGAACTATAGGCCAATCTCCCTAATGAACATAGATGCAAAGATACTCAATAAAATACTAGCAAATAGAATGCAGTGAATCATAAGGAAAATTATACACCCATGACCAGGTTAGATTCATTCTAGGAATGCAGGGATGGTTCAATATGTGCAAATCAATTAATGTAATACACCATAGCAATAGAACCAAAGACAAAAACCACATGATCATCTCAACAGATGCAGAAAAAACTTGACGAAGTCCAACATGCATTCATGATAAAAACCCTAAACAAAATAGGAATAGATGGCCTTTGCTTCGATCTGATCAAAGCCATCTATGACAAACCAACAGCCAACAATATACTAAATGGACAACAACTAAAAGCTTTCACTTTAAAGTCAGGAACAAGACAACAATGTCCATAGTCTCCACTCCTGTTCAACATAGTTGTAGAAGCATTAGCCAGAGGAATTAGAGAAGAGAGAGAAATAAAAGGAATAAGGATAGGAAAGGAAGAAGTAAAACTATCACTATTTGCAGATGACATGATACGTTACATGAAAGACCCCAAAAACTCCACAAGAAGACTCCTGGAATTAACTGACAAATTCAGTAGAGTAGCTGGATACAAAGTCAACACCCCAAAATGAATAGCATTCCTGTACACAAACAACAAACAGACTGGGAGAAAATTAAGGAAAACATACCTTTCACAATAGCATCCTAGAAATTGAAATATGTATGTAAAACATCTATTCAATGAAAACTATAATAGTCTGAGAAAAGACACCGAAGATGATTTCAATAAATGGAAAAATATTCCTTGCTCATGGATAGGAAGAACCAACAATGTGAAAATGGCCATACTACCAAAACTGTTGTACAGATTCAATGCAATTCGCATTAAGCTACCATTAGCATACCTCACAGATCTAGAGCAAACATTTCTTAAATTCATCTGGAACCAGAAGAGACCCAGAAAAGCAAAAACAATCCTGGGCAACAAGGACAATTCAGGTGAATCACAATCCCTGAACTGAAATTATACTACAAAGCTACTGCATAAAAATCAACCTGATTCTGGCTAAAATACAGACCTGAGAATCAATGGAACAGACTGAAAGATGCAGCCACAACCACAAACACACTCAGCCACCTAATCTTTGACAAAGGGGTCGAACAAGTTCACTGGAAGAGAGATAGCCTCTTTAATAAATGGTGCTGGAGAAATTGGCTTGCCATTTGCCAAAGACTGAAAATAGATCCAAGTCTATCAACATGCACCAAATTCAAGTCAAAATGGATCACAGATCTCAATATTAAAAGAGAAACACTAAACCTATTGGAAGAGAATGTAGGTATAAATCCAGAAGACATAGGAGTAGGCAGAGAGTTCATGAACAAAAATCAAACTGCAAGGGAAACACTTCAAAGAATCAACAAGTGGGACCTCATCTTACTGAAAAGATTTTGCACATCTAAAGAAATAACCAGCAGAGTGAAAAGAAAACCCATAAATCCGGAAAAAATCCTAGCTGGACATCCCTTGGACAAAGGTTTTTATCTAGAACATATAAAGAATTTAAAAAACATGAACCTCTCCAAATTCAAAGACCCAATCCTAAAATGGGTATCTGAGATGAATTCACACTTCTCAGAAAAAAAATTCACATGGCAAATAAATAAATGGGAAAATGTTCATCATCTTTAGTCATTTGAGAAATGTAAATTAAAACCACATTGAGATTTCATCTCACCCCAGTAAAAATGACTAGCATTAAGAAACCAGACAATAACAAATGCTAGGGAGGCTGTGGAGAAAAAGGAACTCTTCTCCACTGCTGGTGGGAATGCAGATTGGTGAAAGCATTGTGGAAATTGGTTTGGAGAATCCTCAGGAAACTATTTCTAGAGGTCCCACTCAAGCCAGCTATTCCCCTTCTGGATATTTTCCCAGAAGCTCTGAAAACAACATGTAACAGCGATATTATGTGCTACCATGTTTATAGCAGCACAATTTGTCATAGCTAAGTCATGGAAGCAGCACAAATGTCCAACCACTGAGGACTGGATTAAAAAAAAAGTGTGACATTTTTATATAATGGAATATTACTCAGCTTTAAAGACAAACTTCAGGCTTTTATAGGTAAGTGGTCACAATTAGAGACCATAATCACAAGTTAAATAACTCAGATGTGCATGTGCAAGCAACATATTATATCACTAGTGTAAGAACCTGAAAATGTGAATATAACTTAGGAGGTATGAAAGGAAACTGCTCAAAGTAAAGAACAAATGGGATGAGGGGAAGGAGAAAAGGAAGAAAGGGTAACTATGTATGTATGTATGTATGTATGTATGTATGTATGTGCAGGATGGCTAACATAGTTGTACTACTGACTTATGTTGTTTTATTGTAAGGAACAGTTAATGATTAGTTGTTTGATCAATCTTGCATGTCTATATTTGTTTTCCTGAGTATATATTTTGAAGTTATCAATATGTAATTCAGTTCTGATTGTACTATTCTTGTGCTACTTTGTAAGTGGCTATCTGTTTGTTAATATATTTTCATTCTTTTACTTTTAAAATTAAAAAAAATATATAAAAAAACTTGTAGCACACAAGACTTCTCCATTCTTTTCAGTATCTTTCATATTATAGTACTTCATAGAGTAAATGTTTAATGCTTATAATCTAATCAATAAAGTCCAAGCTAGGAAGACAGGGTTTCACTGAGTCAAAAAGTGTTTGTGCCTGTCTCAGAGTGGAAGCCAGGCAAAGGCACTCTTGATGTCCCTTTCCTGATGATCATGAGCTATTGTGTTCATGAAAATTAACACAAAGTAAAAACTCATCCTTTCCTCCTGATAGGTTTTTGCTCCTGAAGATTTAACTAATGATTTTCTTAGAAAATTATCAAGCAAAGCTTTTGGAGAAAAAGCCAAAGAGTGTTAGAGTATATTTCATTAGGATAGATTTACTGCTAAGCTCTGGGATACCATTTAAATTTGAACTTCATATGAACTACAAATAATTTGAAAAGTACTTATACTAAAAAAGTTTTCAGGTGTGTATGTGAAATTCAAATTTAAGTGGGGACCCTCTACCTTTATTTGCTGTCAATTCTATTTTATAAATATTTTCTACAAATGAGAGCAAGATGCTTTTTCTGGAAACTTCAAGCAATCTGCTTTTGCAAGTACATCAATGAAATTCAAGGATCTAGGAAGATAGATTAGTGGGGCTAAAAGTTTTGGACAGGTGGAGAATTTAGGTAAAATATTTGAAATATGTTTTAAAACAAAGAAAAGGAAAGGATGCCCTGTGTAGACTGATGAAATATTATTTTAGTTATAACTTAGATAAAATGTAGCTAAATTAGAAAATTAATCATCCCTTAGATACGAAGAAAGTCGAGCATAGCATACTGAGCAATGTGGGAGATAAAGCACAAGCTATCAAATTAAGTTGCTTTAAAATATATACTGATAAAGCAAATTTGTGGCAAGAGAATAGCACAGGAATTTAAATTAGGCCCTCCTCTGAAAATTTGTAGGTTCAGAAAAATCTGTGGAAGGCTGAGGACAGTGACTGTGAGAGGAGATGAGGGTGCTGTAAGAATTATAGAACAGTTTTAGCAACCATATATATGAGAAAACTATTTAAGCATCTAAGTGAAGTAAAAATTAACAGAATCATTCTCAACTGTGTGATAAAGACATTGAAGAGTACTAGGATTGACAGAGGTTCAGCGTCACAAGGGACTTGTTAGTAGATTGTAAGGGAACTTGCTAATGAACAAGGAAATCTGTTAAACAGACTTTCAAAATCTCCAAAGAACTAAGATGCAGGTACTGTGGAAATCTTCAGGAAAATGTCCTGTAGTGAAATTTATTTAAAAATATTGAACCATTGTAGGATATAAAATTACAGTGGTGTGAATTTCAGAAAGAACTACTTTAAGAGCATTAGATTTTTCCCATTTTTATTATTCCATATTTGTGATACCTAATAAATACATTCATTATAGGTCATATATATTTGTGTAAATATATACTTATAACTTGAATTTTTATATAGGAAAAGCCATGCAATATTTAAGGTTCTGTGTCTGGTTTATGTCACTTAGCATTATATTCTCCAGGTACATCTTCTGTTACCAATAACTCAAATTTATTTTTCTTTGTGGCTGAGAAATACTCTATTGTGAGTATTATAGTAGAGTTATGCTGGAAATTTTTTTAGAAGACAGACAGAGAAGAAAAGGAAGAGGAGGAGAAAGATGAAAAGACATGTTTATAAAGTGTCACTTGTAAGTCAAATGTGTAGAATGACAGTGGTTCTTGTTTCCTTTGAGACAGTGTCTGTCTATGTAGCACAGACCGGCCTCAAACATATAGTAATCCCTCCTCAGCCTGCCCTGCGATTACGGGTGTGAAGCACTCTGAAAACATCATAAAATGAATATAAGGACAGAAAGGCTAGAGGGGAAAGGGGACAGGGGATGGGGGAGGGGACCAGAGAGAAGGGAGAGGAGAGAGGAAAGAAGGACGAGGAGGAGAAAAAACCTATTATTTTTATTTGCTTTTCATCTTCCTTTTCAAGGTAATAAAATAATACTTTTTATCATAGGACATGGTAGATGGGTTTTCTAATCTCTTCTGTTGCCAAGATGTCTGCTTGGTCTGGCTGACTCAGCTATCACATACATACGTCACTGTCCAGGGCATGCTGTCCATTGCTTTGCCTTTGGTATCAGTGTGAAGGCCACAGGGACTCTTGGAGCTCTTTCTACATCAAATTCCTTATATCGTGGCTTGAACTCTTTGTCCCATACACTGATACATTTTTGTACAAATTCAGCCCCAGTTGTTTTCCAGGACAGCATGTTGTGCCATTGGGATTTTTCACTTGATATGCAGCAGTAAACATGGTATTATTTCTATATTTCTATGGCTGTTGCTATGTAATGAACCCAAAACTTGGTACTCAGAATCATAGCTATTTTCTGGCCCTGCTTCCATGGGGGCAGTAACCTGGGCAGGACTTGCAGAGATGGCTCAGCTGCTTGCTACATCCGATCTCTTGAGCCTCCTGTGTACAAGTGCTTTTTGGGGTGCTGACTGTTGCCTGGAGGCCATGACTGTTCCCTGTGGGGACTCCCTATCCATTTCCCATTCTCCTGTCTCTGTGTGTGACCATCCTTCCTAGTAGCAGAACTTGAATTTATTTATGTGGAGTTAGGTGCGAAAATCAAAAGTAGAATCGAAATGAACCAAACTAGAAGTCCTGAAACAATGTCTGTCACATTCTATTCAAAGCCATCCACATAGGCAGCACCGATTCAAGAGCTGAAGCCTTCATCTTCATGCCTTGATGGGAGGCAGATGAGCAGGTTACAAAGTGGCCTGGGTAGGTTCACTGGTGGGAGGGTTCTCATCACACTGTACTACTTCTGAGGGACGTGGAATGACCTTTGTAAAGGACAGTTGGGTCTGGTAGCCTTTATGTTGTAAGGCAGAGGTATGAACTTCATATTTTTCTCCAAATTATTCCCTGGAAAAAAATAAATATCTGCTTGCCTGTGATTACAATGTCAGGTTTTTTAAAAAAAGCAATGTCGGGTTTAAGAAAAAGCAGTTTGAAATTTCAATATAATCACCTCTCCACAAGTAGCATTGCTGCTTAATTCAGGAGAACTCACTTCCTTCTTATCTTTTCCTCTCTTTTTGAGATAAGAAGTCACTTATACTGATTTTATATGATAAGACAGTGACCAGGTTATAGGCTCTTGCAGACAGCACACTGAGAACTAAAACAACAAAATTGTTTCTGTACGGAACTATGTTGAATAATTGATAACTGTCATCAATACTGTCAGCAATTTTTTGAGTAGGAAGAGCACTTCGTTTTCAGCCAAATTGTGCACGTTGAGTTCCTAATTTGTTATAGTATTTTTGCCTATCAACCGGAGTCCATATCATAGGGATGATATTCCACCATGTGGAGGACACCATGATAATGACCCGTTAGAGCATGGCCCTGGCCGAAAACAACAGGCTCCGTTAAGGTGGCACTTGCCACCTGTAGTCTACAACCAGGGAAAAGTAAAGGATATACAGGTCCAGGACTTCTCTGCAATGTGATGAAAAGGCCTTGCGCCTTTTTAAATATCCGAAGTGTTAGTCCAGTGCTTCTGTCTGAATCGGAGGTGTCTAGTGCACTTTCTTTGCCAGCTTTCTTGTGCTTCTCTGTCTCCTTTCCTGGGTTTTGTGCCCAAAGAAAGTTCACAGTGGGCACCATTTTTGTTAATAACCTTTTGACAGCCTCTCTCTTGGAACTCCAGCTACTAGCAAATGAAAACACTAGATACTTACAGTAAGAAAGTGTGTGGATGGTGTGTAGTAATCTCATGTAGCGAAGAAATTATGTCTGGGATACAAGAAGGCGGTGACTCTTCTATTAGTTTAGTATGAATGCAGCTACTTTGGTGGCATCATAAAAGCAGCAGGAAAAGAGGAAAATTGAGATTTAGAATTGAGAACGTTGGTGATCCCATTGTGATCCCATTGTAATCCCATTGTGAAGTTTAGTTGAAAACCTAGAATCAAAGGAATGGGATATGAAATTTTTTTTAATGGAATAAGCTGAATAATTGAGTATGTAATGCTCCTAGACTAGTAGAGAGAGTAGTTGTAATGCAGTATGATTTTAGGTTGGTTTTGAAAAGAATGCAGCATGATTTTATGACCACAGTTTGTATTTGGCTGAAATAAAAAATAGGCAAATGGTAACAGAAGTGGAGGGGAATTTAGAGTGGTATATGTGCAAAAATCTTGAAAGAATCAAGTTGAAAGATAAGAATCCATTAAATTAAAACAAGTAAATCTTTTCTAGGCAACATAAGAAGTCATGTTTAAAGGAGTAATAATGAATTTATACAGGCACAAATCATGATAAAAGCATTTTTTTCTACTCCCTTAAGAGAAAAGCAACTTATAAAAACTTTCAATTACGTTTCATTATAAGAGAGCACACGATTAAGCTCACAGAAACGTTTATTGTTAGGAGCACTTCCTAACGAGTCTCACCGTCACTCTGTCCACAGGGCCAAAGAAAAGAACATTATTTGACTAATAAGCGAAGAGGGACTCTTTTTGAAGGTATAATAAGCATATCTTATCTGTAAACTTGCCCTGTTGTTCCTCTATAATTACAATACAACTGAAGAGACATAGTCATACGTAATGCAAGGAGCAGCTGTGAGATGCCGGTGTCCATAGAGGAGGAAGTGAGTGGATTGCCCGGTCCACTCAGGAGTATCCGGGAATGTGTGAGTGGGGTAGACGGAGAGTGAGAAGGGAAAGGGGGGACGAAAACGATGGAGATGAGATGCGAACGGGTGCCCGTTCCCAAAAATGAGTGCAATTATACTGCGTCACAAACATATCTGAATAGGAAAATGAAACTAAAACAAAGTACCATCTTATGATTTGGGGTTGTCTTTTTTTATGTATAGCAATCTCTTAAAAGTTATTTTAGCACTTACCTTTCAGTTCATGAAATTTAGAGAGACCTAGTCATTCATTATTAGTGTTGTTTTATTTACAAATCTTATAAATCTCTACAATTAAGGGATTATAAATAGTACATTTTATTTTGCTTACAAATGTAAAGTATCATGAAATATTCTGAAAGCATTTATAAAATTTTGTAATTTATAATCTTCAAAAATGCTTCTACTTCATATCACTAAAAATTTCCTATCCATATAAATTTTATAATTCAAATAAAAAATTAATTGAATCTAAAATTCTTCTAGGTATTTCAGAAACATATAAAATAGTAAAATATCAACTATATCAACTATAGACACAAGACTAAATTAAGTAATTAATTTCATATTTTAAATTTGAAATTGTGAATTGTTATTCACTAAGATTTTTAACTGTAATATATCCTTCCTTCCTCCCTTCCTTTCATTTCTTTTTTCCTCTTTGTTTCCTTTTCTTTTTACTTTGTTTTATTTTACTTTGGGAGACAGAATCTTGCTATATTGTCCAAGGTAGGCTCAAAATTGATCTCAAGTTATCTTCCTGCCTCAGCCTCCCCTGAAGCTTTAACTACAGGTGTGTGCCAATACCAGGCTGATTGTGGTATGCATTTTAATGTTGTTCAGTTGTCTATGTCAATCCAATTTCCAAGACTTTTTTTTTTTTAATAATGAACAACTGCCCAACATGATGGCGCATGCCTGTAATCCCAGCACTTGGGAGGCTGAGGCAGGAGGATCACTACGAGTTCAAGGCCATCTTACGCTACATAGTAAGCTCAAGGCCAGCCTGAACTGCAGTGAAACCCTGTCTCAAAAAGACAAAAAGAAAAGAAAACAAACAACTAATTGATTGACCCTATACATTTTGGAAAGTTCATGATGTTAGTAAGAAGCTTAAATTCAACTATCCATGTCAGATACTCAATGGTTCATTTAAGGTATTTATGAGACTTTTCCCATGGGCTATATTCTTTTAAATGTTACAAATATATAAAGTTCTAAATAGATATCCGTTCTTTGTCAATTCCAAACTACCTCTCTTATGATTTTAAATCTGATAAAAATTAAATATTTCCATCTGTAATTGTAAATCATCTGGAGAGGTGGAGATTATTATGAAAGAAAGAGCATTTTTGAAATTGAAACTACTCAAAATAGTGTTAATTCTAAATCTCATTGCTAAGGAAACAATGTCACCTTACATGACTGTCTTTCATTATGAACAGTGATTACAATGATTTTTTTCCTGAGTATCTGTTGAAAACTTAGTTAAAGGATTTTGGGGTTTTTTTTGTTTTGTTTTTTTGCTTGTTTTATTACATTGGGGCCTGAACTCAGGGCCTTCACAATGACCAGTATTCCAGTCTTTTTCTTATTTTTAGTTTGAGACCAGGTCTCCTTAGTTACTAAATGGTGCCAAGCTGGACAAAGTGTGGCTCCTCCTGCCTTAGCTTTTTAGAGCACTGAAATCATAGACATGCACCATTTTACAAAGTTTAGTTATAGTGTTTATCTCAGTGCCCTCCCACTGAACAGAGGGATGTGTAAGTCATAGCCCTGTATTTAATGGTCACTGTTGTACTAATTCTGCAGTCTGATCACAGAAGTCTGTCTCCGCCATTGCGGTGGTTGATTTTTGTGTACGTTGAATGTTTTACTTTGCACTGTTAGCAAATGTGCATGTATTTTCCAAATACATCTTAAGGCTTTTATGGAACCCCAACAAATGTCTGTTTTATATAACTTTAAAGATATTTGAAGTAGATGGGATTTTGTGTTCTTATATATTTTAAATACCACAAAAGCACTTCTATGCATTGATTTAAAATGTATGTTTCTTATAGCTTTACTCACCTTGGGTTTAAAAATTATGAGGTCATTCTGGAATGTATTTAACTATTGTTTCTGATCTTTTCAATGGGTTTATCTCTACATTATTGATGTTTGGAAATACAGAACATTCTCTGTGTGTTGCTGGTAATAAGGCAAGCACATTGTCATTCACTGACATAGGAGCACACTTCAAGTTTATGAGATGCTCAAGTAACACCCATCTGAATTCTGAGCTGCCCACAGCAGAAATTGTGTGTGTGTGCACACGTGTGCACGTATGAGAGAGAGAGAGACAGAGACAGAGACACAGAAAGATTAAAAAGAGAAAATAAGAACAAACCTAGAGTAACCTAGATTATTGTGATACTTTAAAACCTCTAAGAAAATCTTTCATATACAACAGTTGCTGTACATCTTTCAAAGTTAGTCTGTTAACCTTGAAAACACCACATGCACACAAACACCTAGAACATTCTAAAAGACATGAAGTAAACTAAATATGAGGCAGTTTCATCCACACTTTAAATAAAGTCATTTTGTGTTTTTGAAGTTGAATAATATATTCTAAAATCAGATTGCAGAAAGGATGGAACACTTGATTAGTATAATAACATGAATTTGAAGACATGAAATGAGGAAAAGACTTGATTTTTAATGCCCAGTATGCAGGTGTGTATAAGAACTTTCGTCAGTGTTGTCTTTTTCAATAGTAACAGATGTGTCCAGGTGTGCAGAGGTGTATAGGAATCTCAGAGATTAAAATAGAAACTATACTGTAAAGCAGTGCTACCATTGAGAATTTATTCATTGAAAGAATGTGTTTCACGGAAGTATTTTAATGCTGCATTTCATATATACAATTATTCACATCTGTGTAAATGTTCTTTATTTGACTTTCACAAGACTTAGATATGTCACAATCCTGCTTTTGCCTTTAATAAACAGTTTCTGAACTTGAAAATGAAAAGGGATGAGATATCTAGGTATCTCACATGGGGTGCTTGGACCTTTATGAGATTATTAAAATATTAAACACAAAATCATTTGGACAATTCTCTTCTAGTCTTCTACGTTTACCATAACAGACCGTAGTGCCATAGCTTTGTGTTCAGTAACGAAAGGCTCTTCCAGCTCCGGAAATGATGCACTCACGCTCTTGGTGTTCCTGTCCCTGTTCCCTTCTGTTCTCTGGAGTATTTCTTCCTCTTCTACTTGGGTGTGTGTACACTTGGGGCTGGCGTTGTTGTTAGCTGTCACACTTGGGTCTCTTCCGTTCTATCTTCTGTTTTCAGCCATGGTAAGAACTTTGAGAGGTGATAAAAGGAAAGGCCCAGATTCAATCTATCAAACTATGGGGACAGAAAAACATCCCAAAGTCTATAGAATTTCCCTGCGTCTTGCCAGTGTTTCATTGCCTGTTCTCTAAAGACCATGGCTGTGCCAGCAAAAGCTGGAATTGACTCTTCCTTGCCTGTGTGTCTAAGCCTTTGATGATGGAAGCCCCAAGGTGTAGACTTTATACCTTACCGGGCTCTGCAGTGGGAGGAACAAATAAAACAAAATTGACCTCTACTGATTTATACCCAACCAAGGCTCCTGTTCATACCGCTGAGAAGCACCTTCTGTTATGATCTGTGTCTCTCTGTCCCCTCAAAGCCTCATGTGGTCAAGGGGAACACATTTTTTAGGGGCAGCTGAATTTAGAGTTTGTGATTGGTTCACTGTCTAGTGCTGGGATCGGGGGTGTGGGTGCTACCCCCTCCCCTGAGAGGGCAGCCTGTATACAATATTATAAGGGAGGGAGAGAGTCTTGTTCTTTCCTCTCCTCCCTTTTTGCTCTTGCTGCTTTTGCTGTTTTCTGCCACATTGAACTCTTACTCCTGTGCCATGTGCCATTCTGCTTTGGAGCCAGCTGATTATGGACTGAAATCTCCACAAACTGTGAACTAAAAAGCCATTTCTTTCTTTAACTTTGGATGTTGAGTATTTTGTCCCAGCAATGAGAAAAAAGTAACTAAGACACTTTCACTTAATAAACATGCTCTGTTTTGGTGTAGGAGATTGGATTCAGAGACTTAATAATGAGCTGTATCCCTAGCCCCTGTTTAGTTTTTGAGACAAGAATTTGCTAAGTTGCACAGGCTGGGCTTGAATCTGTGTTCATCATGCCTCAACCTCCTAGAGTGCTAGGATTATAGAGGTGCAGCACCATGCCCAGCGCTCAGTGGTTTCTACCATATGAGCATACTTGGTGAGCAGATGTCTGCCTTTTGGAATCGACATTAGAGTGAAAGTGTTTGAAGATTGTCTTAGATTGCCTGCCCTCCTAGGAATTCTCTGCATTCCTTCCTTTTTGTCTTTTCACTCTTCTTCCCTTCTTCTTTATAAAATTAGTCATATTAGTGAATAGAGGTAGCTTTATACCCAAATTGGGGCTGTCATATTATTGAATAGAGGAAGCTTTATACCCAAATTAGTGGCTCATAAACAGCTACTTGAATAGCCTATCGGTGCCGCTTCATAGCCATTTCGTTGGCATCGGTATTTTAAAAGTCAGGAGTAAAAAAGAAAATATGTCTTATCTCATCCTGGGTAGAAATGGGTAGCAATAAATTCCTCTTTAAGCCCTTACCCGCATTTCTACCTTAAGTATGGTAGATGAGAAAGGTGGGAAACGAGAGAATATGGGGGTCTGTGCAGAGCTAAAATGAAGCCAAGTTACAATGAAGCAGGCAGGTATAACTGTCTTCCTTTAGTGAACGTACTAGGTTCTTCCAGTGTTAGTCTCACACCAACTTTTGCAAAGAGGGGCAGTTTCCAAGTATAAGAGAGGCAGTATTTATTCCAGCATCCAATAGCATCCAATAGCATTTATATAGCATCCAGGCAAATTTTCGTGTCACTATGTGCAAAAATTACTACTGTCATTGTTACTATGATAATAATTTCTATGAGCATGTGCGATTTGGTTAAATTGTTGCTGGGGGAATCCGGGGAAGATGGCGACCAGGTGAGCAGCAAGGGAGCGAACCTCCTTAATAAACACCACCAGCTCGAGACAGACTTGGCGAGCGTGAATGCCGGGACCTCGGCTGGGAAGTTTAAACTGGGCGTATTTCTCTGAGATGCCGGGGGAGATGTGGTAAGGCAGACCAGGCTGCTGGGGCGAGACGTGGGAAAGCCCCAGACACTGGGAGCCAGGGACGATCCGCGCGGGGAAGAACCTTGGCTCGGTCCAAGCGCCGTGGGAGCGCAGGCGGCTCGGTCCCTCCCGCCTCCGGAGCCGGTGCAGCCCCCCGGCGACTCCCGACAGAGATCGGCTTGCTAGCGGCGGAGACGCCCGGCAATCCCACATTTCGCCCGTGTTGGGCGGGCCGCACGGACGGCCCCAAGCGCCGGGAGCAGAGAGAAAGATTTACTGGGTCCTAGCGCCCCGAGAATACAGACAGCTCGATCCCTCCCGCCTCCCGAGCCGGCGCAGCCCCCCCGGCGACTCCCGACAGAGATCGGCTTGTTAGCAGCGGAGACGCCCAGCAATCCCACGTTTCGCGCGTGTCAGGCGGGCCGCGCGGAGGGCCCCAAACGCCGGGAGCGGAGAGAAAGATTTGCTGGGTCCTAGCGCCCCGAGAATTCGGACAGCTCGATCCCTCCCGCCTCCTGAGCTGGCGCAGCTCTCCGGCGACTCCCGACAGAGAGCAGCTCTCTGGCGGCGGCAACGCCCAGCGGTCTCACGTTTCGTGTGCATCGGGCGGGCCGCGCAGAAAGCCCCAAAGGATAGACTG